>SDEE01000034.1:0-156251 GCA_004126415.1 Candolleomyces aberdarensis
TGGGTCGTCGTATGGGTCGTCGATGTGACGAATAACGGTGGCAGCGTAGAGCATGTGGCCATCTGTTTTCCACACAAAACGCTCGACGAGAGCTCGCCCAGGCCACTCTTCGTCGTCGTCTGGCTGTGGGCCCAAGCTCTCTGCGATACGAGCTAGTTCGTCCCTGACGAATTTCTCCACGTCCTCCAGATGATCTCCGACTTGGTAAAGGTCCAAGGTCTGCGTGATGGCTTGAAACGACTTGGACGCGATGTGTTGCTTGATCCACGGTTCTGGCCGGCTGAGAATGAGGAAGCATAGGGGAAGGTTGTGCGAATGGAGAGTGCGAATGAGATTGAGGACGCGAACCTGAACACGTTCTTGATCCTCAGCGTATTGCTTTTCGACACGCGACTCCTGGTCAGCCGGTTACTTTCCCGAACCAACTGTAGGTGCTCCTTTGACATCTTCACCTACCAATTTGTTGATCCTGAGGGCGAAGGTACTCGCATGTCTTGCCTCTCTTCGAATACATGCTCACACCAGTCGCTGGTACTAAGTCGACTCCTTGGACTGGTATCTTTGGGTTTAGCATTGGCCATGAATCTTGTAAGTTTTATAGGAAGGGTCAGGTATTTTATCTACATACATTTTCAGACGCTCGGGCTCGTTACGGTATGTATATTACACTCTTCGGCACCCTGACGAGCAAGCTTGAACATCTTGGCAGTCGCAGGCAGACGACCCTGCACAAGCTGCTCGAGTTTCTCAAAGAGCGCTTCTTGTTTCTCGAGAAGGCCCCTCGAAGCTCGAACAACACTGTTGAACGCGGATGGACAATCTCCAGTACTCGTTACGTAGCTCTCCAAGCAAACTGCAAGCCAGTCAAAGACCCCGAGATGACCGGTGAGATTATCCGGATCCATGAGGTACACAAATGCTCCCTCTGCCGAAGCTCGAAGGTGCGTGACGGCGTCTTCGGCGAGGGGCGCACACCCGGGGTATGACTTGCAGAAAACGACAAAGTTTTGAGTGGGCTGGTACAAATTGTGAAGGATCCTCATCATACCGACACTCGTTCTCGGATTTTTCGTAGATTGAACGAAGGAAGGCGTGAAATCAACTGCGAGCAACGCTCTGAGCAGTGAGGATGGGTCAGGGTCTTCAATGAGCTCCCAGGCGGACCAAAGAGTTGGCCAGTACGCCATGGAAAAGTTGACGTGTTCCTCGCCAACCTGACCGTTCATGGTTATCGCCGACAACGACTTTAAACACCCCACAAGCAACCTGCGAACACCCTTCTGAACGTTGAGTGTGACGTCTGGCAAGAGTTGAGGCTGTTGCTTCAAGAATTCGGCGAATGAAGAATGATAGTAAAAGGTTGTCTTGTCGATTGAATTCCCATCGTTGCTAGACAGCCGTATCAAAGCGTGAAGAGGTCGAAGGGCCTTGATTCCACGACCAGGTGCTCGCCCGGTGAGGCGATCGACAATGTTGAGGGCATTGGAGGTGGTGTCTTGAGCGAAGTAATCTCTAACCACATCTAATTCTTCAAGTACCGCAACCATAGTAGACTGATTTGCTTGGGGGCATGACCGTATGATTTGGCGGTAAAGCTCGTGGAGGGAGGAGAAAGGAGTTGAATGGGCGAGGTCTGAAGTGCGATTGAAATTGATCCGATAGTTGAGAATGTCTTGCAGTCGTCGGAGTGGGTCGTCGTATGGGTCGTCAATATGACGGATAACGGTGGCGGCGTAGAGCATGTGGCCACCAGCTCTCCGCAGGAAGTCGTTCACGATATCTTCCCCAGGCCACTCTTCGTTGTTCTCTGGCTGTGGGTCCAAGCTCTCTGCGATCCGAGCGAGCTCATCCTTGACGAATTTCTCCACGTCCTCCAGATGATCTCCGACTTGGTAAAGGTCCAAGGTATCCGTGATGAATTGAAATGACCTGGATTCGATGTGTCGCTTGATCCATGGTTCCGGCCGGCTGAGAATGAGGAAGCAGAGGGGGAGGTTGTGGGAATGGAGTGTGCGGATGAGCTCGAGRACCCGGACCTGAACGCGTTCCTGATCCTCTGCGTACTGCTTCTCGACTCGCGACTGCTGGTCCGAGTTGATACACTCGTCGAGTCCGTCGATGATAACCAGGCGATGCGGCATATTGTCGAGCTCGCCGAGGGATTTGAACGGCTCGACGATGAGCTTCGTCAGCTGAACTTCAAGTGCTTTGTTGAGGACCATCGGATTTCGCTTCACCGTTCGATGTGAGGAGCGAGCTCGGGGATGGATATGGTGAACTGATACGCCAAGGTGATGATGAAACGCGCAGGGCTGTTGCGTTCGTCCGACGTCCTCCAGAAGAAGAACGTGGCCCCGACGGGGTTGAAGTCGAGGTCCGTACGGCTCTCCATGTTCTTCGACACCGTCCCCGCAACAGCAGTCTTCCCGTAGCCTGCAGGGGCATGGACCCACATGATCTTCTTCTCCGGTGGGATTTCGAACCCGTACCATCCCTCGATCCGGGATACGACTACCTCGCGAGTACCTTCGTGGCACAGAGGTGGGGGGTAGCGCTCTTCCGAGTCGTGCATAGCACTGGTAGCCGAATGCTTGTGCAGATATTGGAGCGCTTATCGTCAGAAAGCTGTCAGTCTGGTGCGCTCACTGAACCAGACGTAACCATTCACTTACCATCGCCTTCCGAGATGTAGTTGTTGTTGCTGACCGTTAGCTTGTTGATAGCAAACTCCCTGGAGTTGGCAAAGTACGACGACATAGATATGATCCGCAGAAGAGTTGAAGAGAGATGTCGATGAAATGAACAGCAAGCTGGCCCGTGCGCTCATCCAGTCTCCGCTGAGCCGGACGCTTTATCGGCCCGCATTCCGACTCCGCTCCGGAGGGCATCCACAATTGTCCGCAGGAGATTGAACGAGCGCACCACATCATAGCATACGTGAGCATAGTAGTAAATTCGAAAGACGAAGAAGAGATTTTTCTCCTCTCCCATTCCCGTCGGACACCGATGATCTCAACTCGACAACTCAGGCGTCCAGGACAACGCCGGTGAGTTCTGAGCTAAATCCCGAGGAATTCGTTTCTGGTCAGTTTTATTTCTCGAACACGATTTTCATTTGTAGTCCTCTGTCGACAATTCAAGAAGGCTAGCTTCAGCTCAACAAGTTGTGTGGATACCGAGTCAGCAGTGTCTGTCCTGGATTCTTGAGGCGCCTACGGCAGATATACCTTGACTTCGATCCTACTCAACCAAACAAGCAGGTGTATCCTGGCATGTCCACTCCCCGATTCGTCAACCCTATGAGCGAAGTTAACATATCTTCACTACCGGTCCACATCATTCGCTAGTACAGTTAGGGTTGCCCTTGCGATGTAGGGACTTTTGCATTGACCATGGTGTTTGCTGCGGAGGGTGTGCTTTATAGAAAGAGTTCAATATTTCGCTAAAAATGAGGTTTCAGACAGTAAAGCTCGGTGTGACATGTATACTACTAGTTGGCATCCTGCAGAGCAAGCTTGAACACGTTCTCAACCGCTGGCGAACATTCCTCATCTCTTGAGTAAGCCGCCGCACGCTGCTCTAGCTCCCCAAAGGCCTCTTGTTGTCTCTCAAGAAGTTCACTCAAAGCTTGAATAATCTTGTTGAATGCGGATGGACGATGCTCAGGGACCTGGTCGATATAGTCGCACAAGCTTTCTGAAAATAGGGAAAGCTCTATGCGCTATATGACGAATGATGGTGGTGGCGTGGAGTGTGGCCGCCGGTTTTCCGCAAGTGCCTCACGATATTCTTCCCAGGCCACTCTTCGTCGTCATATGGCTAAGCCGCAAAACCGAGAGAGTAGAAAAAGCTGAGGCATAGAGAAAACTGAAAGTCGGTAGCAGACATGGTTTGAAAGGTAGATGACGACTCGGGAGACGCGTGCTGTGGCTTCGACGCCACGTTGACCCTAATTAAGCACCAGATTTCTAGGAGTGGAGATTCATCTATTCGTGGGCTATGGTACAGCTCTTCAGTATTAGTCTAAGTATTATTTTAAGAGCGACCAAACTTCAGCTCCGGTAGTTCGTCGAATTTTGCTTGATGGGCTGTCTCCCTGAATGCATCGAGGTGTCGGCGAACTTCCGCACATCCCGGATTTGATTCAAGTATTTGGTACGCCTCCGGCAAGGCCGCTTCAAGATACTAGAGCAGGGTTTCGGCGTTACGAAGAGGATTTTCAAAAGGAGTGCAACGCACCTTAATCCTATTTTCGGGGGCAGGGTGTGTTCGAGCGAATCCAAACGCTTTACGGGGCACGACGGATTTCTCCAACTGGCCTAGCCGCTCTAACATGCTACGGAGATAGGGTGAGTGGAGAGAAGTGGGAGTGTGTGTCAGACTTACGCCGGTGCAGCCCCGGGATTGTAGCATGCTTTCGACATGAGACGGAGTCCAATGAGATCGGCTGTAAGATGGTCAAATTCTGCCCGCTATGGAAACAGGACCAAGACATACCTTCTCGTTCATGCGTTCTTGAATTGGGCAGCTTGAACAGGAGCGTTGTCAGATTTTGCGTGATGATATAGTCCACGCTCAGCAGCTGGAGGATGGCAACCACTCCAGACCAGATTTTCTGGGACGAGATGCTTTCAGCGGTGTGTCGGGCCACAACATGCCCAATTTCTAAGAGGTACGGGTCCTTCTTCATGACATGCATAAAAAAACGAGCAGGCTTACCATGAGCCAGCACAGCAGCAAGTCCCTCTTCGTCCTGACAAACAGATAGGATGCCTGTAAACACCACAACGGCGCAAGGTGTGGCCATGGCATTCACGGTCTTCTTATCGTCCACAACGATGACGTCCCACTTCTTCCGTGGTCCATAGGCTTCGGTGGGACGCGTCAATGTGCCGGACTCAGTGAATTCATCGAGACTGTCGCCAAGGAGCGTGGCGTGGGCTGGTTGCTCCCCATGCAATATCCCGAGATTAGAGGCGGTCAGGATCCGAGATACAACGCGTCGAACGTGGTGCGACGTGGGGTGGTTCGGAGGCAGGATTTTGCCATGGAATTTGTTGTGGATCTCGCGCCGTGCTAGATCAGCTATCTGCTTTGTTGTGAGACGCTCGTGGTCTTGGATGAAGCAGCTCAACGAATACCTCAGCTTCTCTTTCCGGACTGGTATTCATAAACCTCCATCTTCCTGTTTCTGGGACTTTTTCCAGACTAATAGAAAGTCAATAATCACCAATTAAACAAGAGAATTTACGGACTGGGACAAGTAATACGCCGTTGCAAGGCCCCCTCCGAGAACTAGGAACTTTGTTATTGGATCCCAATTCCGATAATCGAGTAGATGACGAGGTTTGTGTGGTGGTTCGCCCGGGCTTCCCAACCGAACGTATATAACCTTGTTCCTGATTTGAGTTGAAGCAAATGACCTGATATTCGGCGTACGATAGATCGTCCTAGCTCTCGAAAATAGCCAGAAGGACATGGTTGGCGTAGAGGGATGATACTCGTCATCGGCGGCCCTTGCATTTCTGCCGGTCGTTGAAACTCCGACCTCTTCTGTCTATCTACCTCACCGTGAACAGCGTCGTCCTTTCACCATCGCTATCTCTAAGCTTCGAAGAGGGGGGCCGTTACACCCGAGATATGAATCATAAACGATTGATGGCTAGGGCGAGTATCGGCTTTGAAGAGTGATACGTACCCACCGCGGCAAGCGGCCGATGCTGGGCACGGCAAGGGTCGAGGCATTTTGAATGGTTCTTGTAGATGCCGTCCCCTTGTCTTACACTTGCGTCATTCCTTCTCCCATTCAGCCTGAATGTCATCCAGTCAAAGCCGAGGATCCCTGTGGGCCCATGCTCGCAGTTCCTGGCACTGCCGCGATAACGGAGAGGAAAGCGGTGATTCAAAGCGGCTAGCAACAGGTGATCGGTGACCCGACGTCCTGTACCAGCGGCTTGCCTAGCGGATCAACAAGCGCCGGGCACCTGGCGAATGGTCTTTGAAACCCCGATTCCGAGTCAGATTGATCGAAATTTGACCAGCAAAAACTTTTCCCATACTCATCCGATCCAATAATTTCAACGAGTCACCGCTTCCATCGAGCTTGTCTTCACTGGTGCGCGCTATGCTGAGCAGGAGTATTTACCAAATAGATGAAGTATGTCTTCTTTCCTCTCAATCGATAATGTATGTCTTCCTGAACGGAGTGAGAGCAAACAAAGACATACATCGTCAGTCTGGCTACGGGAGACTAATATATGGCGAACAAACCCGAAATCCCGTCGTCAACGTCTTCATCTCAAAGATGGATGGCTTCTTCTCTTGGATACTTTTGTGTCTTCGTCATCTTGAAGACTTATTCCAAGACCGAGACGATGTCCAGCTACGCGTCTATCGATCCATCTTCGACTTCGGAACTGTTTTCATGACGTTTATGTGCGACAGCCCAGCAATTAAAGCGGCCATGCAATCCTCCACCACCGTCGCTGACATTTTGGTTCTGCTCTGGACTTGGATTGACAAGCGGACGCAACGCCCGCTTTTCATGATTGAGCCTGATCCAAAGGACGCCGAATGTCATGGTTGCATCATCAACTGCATGCTTTACTACTACACTCTGGACTCGGAGGACGCAAAGAGGCTGCTCCTGGATAGATTCTCGGACGAAGGTTTTGGGTATGCTGCGGCTGAGCGATTTGTGCTGGCTGGAATGGCTCATGCAGATCGAATGAGGGAAGCTAGCGAACGCAGCGAATGGGATCATCGCATCATTGGGAGGAACTACAGGCAAATAGTGGAGATGTTCGATGGATTCACCAAACTTGGAGATCCGACGCTCATCGCAGCCCTGCGAAAATCCCCGTTCATTCAGGTATTCGTATCCGGGATTTCTGCATTTACCAAACGCCTGTGGGTCGAAGAACATCCAAGCACCTACCTCTATCCTCTGATGCTTATATCGTGCGAGATTCAAGAATGGATCGATACGCCTGGCATTCCGACCATCGATGGAATCTCTCAACTTGTTCGAGGCGGCTTCTTTTCCATTTTCCTGGAAGCGACACTCTACGGTCCCAAGTCGATTGCGAAAAGCAACAAGATGTCGGAGAATTGGGATACGATTTGCAAAGAATTGGTAGCGTTGGTAATGGCCTACGCGTCTTATCGTTCCGCACTCTTCGCGATTCGTGAGGCAATCGCCAACATCGATCCGGCACAGCACGAAAAGCTGTCGGAAATGGTAGAGAGCACACCCACCTCCGCCCTGTGGAAGATGCTAGCAGTTTGCACTCGAATGAGGCTTTTTGGACTCCGGAACGTCATCGCAGGCGGCTTTTCTTCGTGTGATAACTTATGGGTACGTCTATTCAGTGCTTTTTGGCTCTCGTTGAAGGCGACGGCAAACCTTGGCGATTTCACTAGCACGATCAAACCCCAGGAGCTCGGCAAGCTGGCGCCAGCGATCTCCAGACATGCGCCAGCTGTCATTCTGCCGTATATTGCTCCGAAGCCTGTCAGAAGATCGATTGGGATCTCTGCCATCGCTACGACTGTCCAGCGCTTGGTAAAGAATATTTGAGTGAGTACTCGCAACCTTCAGTATATATTCCTTGGTTAGAGTTTTGACACGGACGGCTTAGAGCGCACACTCAACCACACCTGGCTTCACGCATCATCGAGACTATTCCACCTTTCTGCGTTGCTTGATACCTATCGAAATAGCATGGCGCAGATGGAAGCGGACCGCCGTGAACGCTACCCACACATTCCATCTTCAGAGCTAATCGTCTCCTTTGACCTCGCACATGGTCCTTGGAGCTTCCTTCCTGCAGACACTCCCGTTCTCTACAAAATATCAGAATACCTCGATCCCCAGGGCCCGAGAGCGAAAGCTCTTCGTGATATCGGCCAAGCCAAATTCCGAGCGATGATCAATGACTTCGTTAGGAATACGGACGTGCGTCTTGTGGAAGGCATTTTCAAGTTTGAAGACAAATTCGTATGGGTCTTGATGCGTGTTCGGGTCACGACGACGGAGGATGGAGTCGGGAAGCAGGAGTCTGCCATTGCTCTCAACGGAATCAGCTATTTGGGACTGGAGTACACTTGTACGGAACGAATAGTGCGGGGGACGGAGTGATGAGAGCTTTGATGTCTGTGTCTCTGAAGCTAGACGTACCTTCGAGTTCTGCGATAGATTTCTAGACCAAGGATAAGGGCTCATTGCTGATAAGATCTCTGTTATCTTATCGCATCCCATATCTCAGAGTATGACATCACCAATCGATTCACCGCTCTCCCGTTGCGTGCCAAAGATTTTGAACTACCTTTCATCCAGCTAGTCAAGATGGATTTCCAGAGTCTGTCCAACGACCTCAAATTTCTCATCATCTCCTTTCTCACTCCGCACGACATCCTCAAGCTTCGCCTGGTGAGTTCGACTTACTCACACCGCGCTCGTAGACCGATTCAAGGACATGCAGACATGTAGAGCACTCTGGGACCTGTCGAAAGAGCACAGCATATGGATCTCTCAGTGCAATAACCACATCATTTCGAAAGGATACCCATTTCCAAGCTCGACTCCCCTTGCGTCAATGTCGACCCCTGAGCTCGAACGCGCCGCTTTCAACTCGTACCGCGTTACACAAAAATGGGTCTCTATGATCAAGGGGGAATTTGACACTCGCAAGATGCATACCTCCAAGTGGGTCAATATCTTCGAGGCACACAACGACAGTGTCTCCGTGCGCGAGGTCTTCTTCCTTCCTCGCGGGATTCATGGCCGTAATCTGGTGGTGACGGTGTCGAAGAAGGTCTGGTCGATTCTCAGGGTTTGGGAGGTGAAGCACGACGGTGAGGTGGGCGACGCGATTGGTGAATGGGGTCAGAAGGGAGCCTTGTTCAAAAGTATCGCTGTGAACCCGGATAATGAGTCGAGGGTGACGGTTGCAGTGGGAATGGTAACAGCGGAGTGCGTGTTTTTCGCTCATTGTACCATCGTGCTTGATTTAAACGTTGAAGTAGGGGACGACACTCTGTCGAGTTTCTGAACCTCACACCATCCTTCTCGTTCGAATCCGTTCGCTCTTTCGAGACCAAGCTATCACCTGCCACACTCCAAGGCGACCTCGTGGCTCTTTGCGACGCTAAATCCAAGACCGCGATTTTCAATTGGGCAACCTCAGGCTATGCTTTGCTTGACGACGACCACGACTCTGACACTCTACGAGCTCAATACATACACCAAGTTGTCTTCGCCTATGAAAGCGTTTTGGTTGCTCGATACCTGTCTCTAACTCTCTTCGCCATGCCCGAACTGCATCCCGACCCTCCCGAAGACGCGGTGGCACATAGACCGCTGTCCAAATTCGAGTACGATACGCAGGACGGGATGTGTATCTCCTTGTCCAAAGATCAGAGGTCGTGCAAAATCCTCATGCGAGAGGACGGCGATCCGTGGAAACCCCGAGACGAGATCCATTTAAGAGCCTATGACCTCCCCTTCAACCCAGACTACCATCATCCACCTGAAAGTCAACTCGAAGCAGATACATGCCCACCCTACATCTTCCCACCTTTATTGAAAGCTACCATTCCTACCAGTCGTGGTCGTCTCCTCGCTAGAGAAATATGGCTCGGGAAGTGCGGGACTGCTTCATGGGTCAGGCCTAAGCCGCGAAGAGGGGTTGCAGAGGGAATGGTGACGATTCCTTATATCATTCCTGAGGGGGAACCACCGAGGATATCTATGAGGCTTGCGTCGGAAGAAGAAAGGGAGAAGGAGTACGTCATGGGTACCGTGTTGTGGGACTCGGAGCTTCGGCGTGGTGAGGATGGGAGACTGGATATACGTGCGTGTTATTTCCATTTTTTGGCTTTCGAAGTAACTTCATAGGATGATTGGTCTAGCTGACGAACCGGCAATGTTGGAGCCCTTTACAATGATGACTAACCGGAAAACGGAGGATTGGACGTGTGTGGATTATGACGAGGAGACGGGGGTATTTGCTCTCGGTCATGAGGACGGGATGGTGACCCTTTGTGGCATGTAATATTCGATCTTCAATATTGAGAAAGGACAGGTTGTGTTTCGCACCGCTAATGAAAGCTAAATGCAAAATCGTAGACGTTTCCCTTTTTTTTTTGACGTTCGCCCTTCCTCATATAAGATACCTCAATAGTCCAAATTGCGTGCAGGATGTTCGCCGTTGGGGCTCGTAGTGTGAGTTTTGTGTCGTCAACGGTGGAGCAAAGCTCAACCTCCAAGCTCAACCACAACGGCGCGATGGCGTCATGTCGCCACCTTTGGTGGCTTACTCAGAGAAGGCGCACAGCGAGAAAAAATGGAAAACGTCTACGATTTTGCATTTAGCTGGAAGCTTGAGAACGTATCGCGTGTTGCCCAACTCTCCAATGCAGCAATTTATAGAATGATATGCAACTGGTGAGGAACTGTGAAGGCGTGGAATGACTGCAAGTGGACTTTTCAGATGGTCCTGGATTCGCCCTTCTTTTAATTATCATCCAGAAACACACCCCAAGATAGCTCACACTACTCGTAAACTATGGCCAACTGTGCAACTGTGGCAAGCTAAGACCTGTTGCTGATAAAATCTCTGGTATTTTATCCGAAGCATGACGTCACCAATTGAATTTGTGCCACATTGCGTCTCAAAGGCTTCCAGAAAGTCGGACCGATGGGGACGTCCGTTCGTGGTTCTGTAGGACGAGCAAACAACGAATCACCGAACTCCGCTCCACATCGATCACACGTCCTCAGGACTTCGAACTGCCCTTTATCATCCAGCCGGTAAAAATGGATTTACAGAGTCTCTCCAACGAACTGAAACTTTTCATCATCTCACTTCTCACTCCCTACGACATCCTCAATGTTCGTCTGGTGAGGTCAGCGTACTCACACCGTGTTAGCAGATCGATTAACAGATACGCAGACATGTAGAACACTCTGCGAAGTGTCGAGAGAACGCAGCGTATGGATTTCTCAGTGTAATGATCACACCATTTCGAAAGGATACCCATTTCCAAGCTCGACTCCCCTTGCGTCAATGTCGACCCCTGAACTCGAACGCGCCGCTTTCAACTCGTACCGCGTTGCACTGAAATGGATCTCTGCGCTCACAGGGCGATTTGACGCTCGCACGCTGTATAGTTGCGAGTGGGTCAATGTCTTCGAGGCACAGAAGGGCAATGCTTTTGTGCGCTTCCTTCCTCGCGGGATTCATGGCCGCAACCTGATGGTGACGGCGTCGAGCTCGAAGGCCTCGTCGTTTCTCAGGGTCTGGGAGGTGGGACACAACGGTGAAGTGGGCGACCCGATCGGCGAGTGGGTTCAGAACGGGGTCTTATTTCAGAGTATTGCTGTGAACCCGGACAATGAATCCAAAGTGACGGTTGCAGTGGGAATGGTAACAGCGGAGTGCGTGTCTTTCGTTGACTGTGCAATTGTGCTGAACCTAAACGTTGAAGTGTAGGGGAGAACACTCCGTCGAGTTTCTGAACCTCACACCATCCTTCTCGTTTGAATCTGTTCGCTCTTTGGGGACAAAGTCAATGCTCATCGCGCTCAAAGGCGACCTCGTGGCCCTTGAAGATGGCTCCAAGACCGCGATTTTCAATTGGGCAACCTCCGGCTATGCTTTGCTCGACGACAACGACGATGACGACGATAACTCTGAAACTCTGAAAAACAATTTCACACACCAAGTCGTCTTCGCCTATGAAAGCGTTTTGGTCGCCCGGTACCGGTCTCTAAACCTCTTCGCTATGCCTGAACTGCGTCCTGACCCTCCCGAAAACGCAGTGGCACATAAACCACTGTCCAAATTCGAGTATGATATGCAGGACGGGATGTGCATCTCCTTATCCAACGATCAGAGGTCGTGCAAAATCCTCATGCGAGGTGACAGCGATCCAATGAAAGGCGGAGACGAGATTCATCTACTAAGAGTTTATAAACTCTCCTTCAACCCAGACTACCATTCTCCGCCCGAAGGTCAACCGGGTACATGCCCACACTACATCTTCCCGCCTTTACTAGAAGCTACAATCCCCACCGGTCGTGGCCGTCTCCGGGCAAGGGACATATGGCTCGGGAAGTGTGGGACTGCGTTGTGGGTCGAGCCTAAGCCGTGGAGAGGATGTGCAGAGGGAATGGTGATGAGACCTTACATGCTCGGTTCGGTACACAAGATATCCCTGAGGCCTGCATCGGAAGAAGAGAGGGAGAAGGAGTACGTCATGGGCACCGTGCTGTGGGACTCGGAGCTTCGGCGTGGTGAGGATGGGAAGCTGGATATACGTGCGCCTAATTTCTACTTTTTGGGATTCCGGGTAACTCATGGAATTGGTTCCAGCTGATGAACCGGCAATGTTGAACCCCTTTAGATTGAAGACGAACCGGAAAAGGGAGGATTGGATGTGTGTGGATTATGACGAGGAGACGGGGATGTTTGCTCTCGGTCATGAGGACGGGATGGTGACCCTCTGTGGCATGTAATGTTCGATTGCAGCGACTTGTAGAACCGTCCTATGTATTAAACTATAGCTCATGCCGCAGTTATCTCGGGATTGATGCTGGAAGGGCGAGTATAAATAGTAGTACATCTCTACCCTATCCTCAGCGAAACCTGGCCAACGCTTTTCAGACTAGACGTAAAGCTGGATCCACACTCAAATTCATCGCTTCGGAGATGATCGGCATGGTGTCCCACGCTGTCGGCCGATCTGCGCCACAAACACTCTTGACTCCGGACGGCGACGACAGCGAGCGATGTCGAGGCTGCTGGGGCTGCCAGACGAGATTCTCGTCCAAACTCTCTGTAAACTCGCTATTCTCGACCTCTTCTCGTGCAAATTGACTTGTTTCAAGCTCAACTCCATCATCAAGTCAACAGCCGAAATACAATACGTGATCGCTTTGGAACTCGCGGGGCTGCAAGATAATCAGGCTTGCTACTTGCAAAGCCCGGCGGAGAAGCAAGCAAGGATCCTTCAGGCCCAGCTCGCGTGGAAGAAGCAGAAGCCTGTATTCACCACGAACGTCAAGGTCGAGCACGAAACCAGCGGGATATACGATCTCACCGGTGGCGTCTACCTGCTCGGAGGCAAGCGTGGTTTCGATTTACGCTATGTCACTCTGCCAGACAGCGAGGGGGAGCGACCAGAATGGAAGGGGGTCGGTATGGGCGAAACGGTCATCGATATGGGGCTTTGCATCGACGAGCACGACCTCGTCGTCGTCGTAACAACGTACGTGCTGTCCTACTATATGACACGCACACACTCATTCTCAGCAGCACTCGCATATCGGACGATCCCCGCCTGTTTGATATCGCGTTGCATTTCCTACAATTCTCAACCGGTCGTCCACATCCCCTGGCAAAGCAGCCGAGGATCTCGGCGTACAAGAACAAGTACGCTCGACCGGTAGTCGGCATCGAGATCGTGGGCGAGAACCTCGTCCTGATACTCGCCCATTTCTTGGACCCATTGATGGACACCTCCCAACCTGAAGACCGAGTGTTTATATATGAATGGCGGACAGGGCAGCTGAAGATGGTGAGCGACCATTCCTGGGATCACTCGGGTCGTACTAACGTTCGCTCAGTCCTTTGTCGCTCCGTACCACTCCTACTCTGGTCTCATCTTCCTCGACGAGCATCTCCTGCTCCTTCCCAACACCCAGCGTGGCGCTCTCGAGATATGGGACCTCCCACGATCTTGCTCGGCGCCGTCACCGTCTGTACCCATCTGCGTAATGCAGCTCCCCCTCCTCGCCCCCGGTCGATCGTTCGGGCCCCTCTCCTGTCGAGCTGAACCCGGCCCGTTCGGCGCGAAGAGTCGACCTTTGAAAACGGAGCAAGACAAAGACAGTATCGTCGCTAAACGTCAGCAGCGCCCGTTCAAGTTGAAAGCAGAGGAAGCCATCATCGTATTCAACGTTCGGATCCAACCGCTCCAGACAGGCCCTCACCCCGGCGTCGCACTCGGTTTCAGCCACATCTACTCGTTCTTCGTGCACCGCAAGTCGATTCTGAAGGTCGTCAAGGAGAGGAAGCAGGATAACGTGCCTCCGCCCAAGATCGACATCGACTTTCCGTCGAGTTCCGATTTGTTTCCTCAGCCGATACCATGGGAGCAATGGGGCCCGAAGACGACGAGGTGGTTGGAGGCGGATGATGTTCCGACGAGGTGGATTACGACGACGAGTGGGCAGCGGGCTGCGCTCATCTCTAGCCATGCGAGCAATACCGAAGGGTCTGGGTCGCCCATCGTCGTGTTGGATTTCAACGAGTGGACTGTCAAGAAGACCGTTTATGATCTGAAGGAGAAGGTGAGGAAGGTGAAGGAGAAGGAGGAGCGGAGAAGGAGGAAGCTCGAGAGGCAGAATGCGAAGATTGTGAAGGAGTTTCAGCGGTGTAAGGATTGGATGGAGAAGATTGAGATGCAGCTGCGGAGGATCAAGGCGCTCAAGGGGTCCAATTCGAGTGAGCAGGAGGCACCTGGGGAGGGTGATGCGCCGTCGCCAGGATCGGGTGGTGCTCCCTCGGCACCAGGACTTGATTGGGACGAGCTTCTCCGGGCGAGCCCAGAACAAGTCCAGGACCTGTTACTCCAGCATTCGGAATTATCGAAGCGGCTGGAGAGCATCGATGGCAAGATTGCAGACGTTTTGGATTGGGAGCGCGGCCTACCACCATTGCCCTCTGACGACGATGACGACAAACCTCGAGAGCCCAAAGAAAAAGTGGAGGATAAGCCGACTTCCGAAGAGGCTGATGGTAGCTTGTCCGACTTTTCAGATACCGATTCCGATGCAGGGAGTGCCAGCTCTGGAATTGATTCGTCGGATTCAGACGACGACAACCCCGCGCCATCTGAAGATCCTGAGGCGTCTGCGGCGAGGCGCGTTCGGCTATGGTGTTTAAACTTCCCCCAGACGGTCGATCGTGCGGGCGTCTGCTTTGACTCGCCAGTCACATCGGAGCTGCCTTGTTTGGGATACACGTCAAAGAAGCATTTCCATTATGATGGGGTGCTAGTCGACGAGGAGAGACTTTTGGGTATTTCGGTGAGTTTCGATATTCATTTTATGGCGAACCGTTGTGCTGATTTTCTTGTCTTCAAGATGAACCGCTCTGATAAAATCCATAATATAGAGGTTCAGTATTTTGGATGAAGACGAGCCAGGAGCTTCGTCTCTTCGTCCGTCTCCGGCGCTTCCTGGGATCATCGGTCACTCTAGTTTATTCTATCCTCCATAAATCAGCGGACATACAACTAGCTTTTAGCTCGTTTCCTTGTACTCTAGGTGTCGTATCTATTCTCATTAAACACTGCTATCTGACTGCGCCGTCCCCGTTCTTAGTATACCCCATGTCCATCATATCTATGTGTGCTTATATTTGGTGCATCATTTAAATTGGCAGGATCGTCGCGTTTTGCTCCTTCGTCTTCTGCCACCTTTTTTTCGCTGTTCTCGATGGTCGTCGAAATTTTCAGCCCGACGGTCAAGGCTACGCCTAACAGAAAGCTAGAAGTGGTACGTCCTAGTACTCACCAGATACGTTTACCTCTTTCGGGAAGCTCAAGTGTTTTTCAAGCTGCTGGGCCACATACAGCGGGGCTCAATTACCCATATACGCAGGCTTCTCGATGATTGGCCTCAAGACCGCAACGTCGGCATCTTAGAGGCTCTGCTACCGATTTTCTCTGCGGACAGACTTCCCCCGGAGACGCAGCTTTCGCGGCATGATATCGACCTCACTTCAGCATGCATGTCCGTGCTGTCTCGAACCCTGCCTTTCGACGAGATCCGTCCTGGCGACCCACGAGACCCCGCTGTCGACTTCATCATCGACAATGTGGACACCCTTTTTTCTTGGATGACGCTCTGCTTGCTGCAGGCCGAGAACGCCTACAATTGCAAAACCCTCGAATGCCATACGCACGGCCTCGTCGCCCAATTTGCAGGCCTTTTCATGATGTACATTCATGTCTGCGAAAAGCTCCGGGCTGCTATGCAGGCTTCGCCCGTCGTAGCGCGGTTTGTCGCGGTGGTTTGGATGTGGACAGATCCCGGGGCGAAGCTTCCTCTGTCCGTGATCTCCCAGGAGGACGAGGCGAAGGGGTGTCTCTGTATCCACATGTTCCAGACTTATACTTCAACGGAGGAAGGGAAGATGCAAGTGTTTGAGCAGTTGGCTGGGGAGGGGCTTGCAGAGGCTGCGGCGGAGTGTTTTGTGCTCGTTGGGATGGGCCGTGCGGAGGGATTGAGGAGGAAGTGCAAGGCCCTGCAGGACCCGAGGATCCTCTCCACGATTGCGTACAATTATCGCCAGCTTATGGAGATTTTTGAAGGTTTCATCGAGCTTGGAGATCCGGTCCTCCTTTCGGCGCTCAGCAAGTTTCCTTTCATTCGGCGGTTTACTGCGGGACTTTGTCCAATCAGTAGTCGCGTGTGGACGGCGCCGCAATTCGGAGGGTTCCCCATTTTCGAGCTGGTGACCAAGTTGCTGCACTGGACGGAAACTCCAGGTCTACCGGCATTTGATGGAATGTGTCAACTCCTTCGGGGTGGTGTGGTCTCCTTGTGCTTGGACGTGGTAACTCACGCTCCTCAGCTATGCAACGGCGAACAGCTCCGGGCCTACGGACGACTTCGCGATGCGATCGTGCACATTTTCCGATACAATGCGTACCCATCCATCGTCAAAACCCTGGCAGAGGAGTTTTCGAAGATCGACAAATCGCGATTAGAGAGGCTTGAGGGTCGGAGAGCTGATGATTCGTTATGTCTCCTCTGGAAAAACTTCAAAAATCAACCCGGACTACGACTGCTCTCTGAGTTCGAGAGAGTTGGAAGACCGACCGTGTGCGATAATTTTCTGGTACGTTTTAATCAACGTTCCCTGCTCTCTTCAGCACTTTTGACCGTCAAACGCAGCATCGCGAGGTATCAGGGTCGGAGGAAGCGAACATATCCGACAGTCTTCGAACGTGCTCCAGGTGCCACTCTGTGGTGTACTGCTCGGAGAAGTGTCAATCCGTAGATTGGAGCGCCTGTCATCGATTCGACTGCCCGCAGCTCTCGCTCGAATACCAAGGTGAAGAGATTTTAACTGTCTCATAACCCTTTCGCTTACTTGGGCCGTGTTTGCCTAGGTCGGAGGCTTAATCAAAACTGGCTCAAAGCGTCGACACGGCTGTTTCATTTTTATACACTCAAAAGCTGGTACCGATGGAGTTCAGCTGATATCGGGGCTGCTCGACATCGTCAACATCCCGGCATCCCTCTGGAGGAACTGATTGTGTCGTTCGACTTCATCAACTATCCATTAGCACCGGCGGGTCTATATACTGCTACCGAATATCTCGACACGAGAGGGTCACGATCGAAGGCCTTGGGAGGTATAGGAAGGAGGCGGCTCGAAATGATGGTCGACGAGTTTAGGACCCAGGCGGACATACGCATTGTCGAAGGAATCTTCATGCTCGGAGATCTGTACCTGTGGGTTGTCGTGCGTATTCGTACGTTCGTGGATGAGGATGGGATGGAAGACTTTACGCGAGCTTGCGTTCTTGGTGGAGCCAGCTACCTTGGCTTCGAGTACACAGCGACACGCGGTGGAAAGGATGCTCAGGGCATTGCTTAAATATGTACTGATATGTGAATACTTCCCCTGAAAAGCGGGCTCCAAGATTACCAATCCGACCATCCGGGAGGCTGATCCAGAGAGAGCTCGAGGCAGGAATTAATCGTTTTCTTCAGGCTTTGCTTCAGCCAATAAGTAATGGATCCAAAATCCGAGACAGTGGTCGGGCCTGAACTCAGTTTGTGGTCGATTGGAGAGCTAGCATTCAGTGCCTAAATGAGACTTCAACTCGAGAATTTCGGTGGTCAACAGCGTGTTTTGAGTTGTGTTTAGACTATATATATTTGTTTGGCTTTAATCAAAACTCTACAACCTCGTGCCGTCGTTCGGTCGTTGAGTCGTTAGACCATTATCTCGGAGTTATGCACAAAGGAAGACCTGAACGGGATCTTGAAAATGTGAGTTTCATTCGCTTCAAGGAACGAAACTAGTTATCTCACCAGCGTACATACTACTCAGTTGCTGAGCCACGTAAAGCAAGGCTCCCGCACCCATCTGCAACAAGTCATTAGGGATAATCAGCGGTGGCCCGGAACCCATGACTTGGAATCGGTTGGAGCAATCCTCCATTTTCTCTCGCTGGAACGGCTCAGATCACAAGGATGGCTCTCCGTGGTTGACCATGACCTAATTCAAGTCTATCTCAAAGCGGTCATGGTCATAATGTGCAACCCCAAGATTACGAAGGAACAGCCCCAAAATCCAGAACCGATGGTCGACCTCTTTGTTGAAAAAATCGAAGGATACTTCTCGTGGATGCTTCGTTGTCTTCGTCAAGCCAGTTCCGTTCTCGAGGGCTCTGACGACGCAGAGCAGAAGGTCCACAGATGCGTTTCTGACTCGTCGAACCTCTTCTTGACTCTGCTACGCCACCGGCCGGTCATAAAAGCAGCTATGCAAGCTTCGCCAACCGCTGCAAACATTGTTGCCATAGTCTGGGTGTGGATGGACAAGCACACACGACTCCCCCTCTTCCTGGTCGGGTCCGACCCCGAAACCGAGTGTCATAGTTGCACAATCTGCGACATATTCCACGAGTATACCCGGGGGGTAGAGGATGCGAAAAGGTTGTTGCTGAATAGGTTTTCGGAGGGAGGGTTTGGATATCGTGCGGCCAAGCGATTCGTCGTGGTGGCCATGGCACGTGCCGGACGAATGAAGTTGGCTGTTCAACGCAACGAATGGGATCCTCACATCCTTGAGGGCAACTACACGCGCCTCGTCCTTACTTTCCATGAGTTCATCAAGCTCTGCGACCCTACCCTTCTCTCAGTCCTACCCAAATTCCCGTTTATCGAAGTTTTTGTGTCGGGACTTGTTGCCTTCACAATGCGTCTTGGAAAAACTAATGGCGTGGACCCGAGGGAAATTTACCTCCGTTCCATGGGGATTTTCAGCCTACAGTTTCGGGAGTGGATTGAAGGGTCTAGCATCTCTTCGATTGATGGTACTTGCCAAATGGTTCGGGGAGGAATCTTGCCCTTCTTCCTGGATGCGGTACTATATGCCCCAAGCTCGGTTATCAAGGTCGATATAAAATCGGACACTTGGAACGAGGTTTCCAAGGATCTTGTGACGCGACTTATGTCCTACTCGTGCTATCCCTCCGTGGCCCGCACACTTCTACAAGAAATCGCATCGATCCATCCACAACAGGAAGAAAGACTGTCGCAGAGGGGGGAGGACACCCCAACCAGAGGGTTGTGGAAGATGCTTCAAGCGTGTCCTCGGGCGAAAGCTGAGCTGCTGCGATGCTTCGAGGAGACCGGTGGCCCGTTTGTGTGTGATAACATGCTGGTAGGTTACTCCAGTCTCCCTTGAAACGATAGCAAGAACTAACAATACGGATCAGCATGATATTATGCATGGAGAAAGACGAGACGGCACCAGTAGACCATGGACATGCAGCTATTGCCATTCAGCCATATATTGTTCCGAGTCCTGCCAGCGAGCAGACTGGAAATCTTCCCATCGATACGACTGCGCAACACTCGGTAAGGAATACCACAGTAAGTCGCCCGAGTCAGTAGTCGGTTGTTGTGCCACAGTGCTGAATTGTTGACGTAGGACGAAAATTCAACTTCGCCTGGCTTCCGGCATCGACGAGATTATTCCAGCTTTCTCTGCTGTTAAATCTCTATGAAAGTAGTCGTGAGCAGATAGAATTGGAGCGGAAGGAGAGATATTCACACATCTCCCCTTCTGAGATAATCGTTTCCTTCGACTTAGCTAATGGTCCTTGGAATCTCATCCCAGGCGACTTTTTCTCCTTATACCCCGTCCCGAATTACCTCGATCCCGCTGGCCCACGTGCAGAAGTCCTCGGCATTGGCCAATCTCGATTTCGAGCAATGATGCAGGACTTCGAAGCGAACCCGGACGTGCGCATTGTGGAAGGTATATTCGCTTTCGCCGGTGAATTCTTGTGGGTCGTCACGCGCCTTCGAGTGTCCGTGGGGGATGATGGCACCGAAAAGGCCACTGTTTTGAATGGTATCAGCCACTTGGGGCTGGGATACAATTTTCCTGCAGGGCGCAATGTGCGTAAATTCGCGCCTCAAACACAAGGCCTCTAGTACATAGTAGCATAGGATGCCTTGAATATATTTGCCAGTCGCCCAAGGCCTCAAGATGCGAATTGCGAGAAACATGAACAGACGACTACCCCCCGGTGAATTTGGGTCCTAAGTACTGAGAACTGACCCTACTTCCTCGAGAAATCAATCCCCTTTCTCTTAGATTCTCGTGTTTTGCTTCCTGCGGGGTTGCATAATAGGGGCCTTCTTTCCCGATTCAGATCTGGGGTGAGCGATCTTATCTTATCAGCCTCGGCCAAAACAAATCTGGACACATTCCTTTTGTTGACCTGGTCCATAATTGTTTCATGGCGAGGTTTATTGTCTTCTACCAGCTTTCATATCGACCACGACGTTACTGCGTCGAGGTTGGGAGAAAATCGACCCCCGGAGACGCTAGAAATCTGGTATGTTAACCTTGGGATCGGCCTTTCATCACACTGATGCTAGCACAGGGACAAAGCATACCCATACTACTGCAACAGAACACTGAACGCTGACCGTAGGACATAATGGCGGCGGAAGAACAGAAGGAGACCGCGACGCTACCCAAGCTGACGCCGTTTGATAACCATCCAACTCCAACATCTGATGTGCAGCACGAGACGGAGGAGATTCTGCTCGAGCATCTCCCCAGCCCCGATGCCACAGCGCAATCGCCATACGCCTTGAACAAGTCGGTGCACATTCAATTCCTGGCCAAGCATCTCATCAAAGGTCTGAACGCACGCTATATCAGTCAAGACGCTAGCCAGCCCTGGCTCTTGTTCTGGATCCTGCAGGCGTTTAGTTGCATGGGCGTCGTTTTAGATCCGGATAACTGCCAGAGGTGCGTACGATCTCCTTGGAGCTGGATTTGCTATTGACGTGCAATTGCTAGGGCCATTGACAAGATCTTGGCATGCCAGCATCCTGCGGGAGGATTTTCGGGTGGGCCAGGCCAAGCCGCCCATCTGCTCACAACCTACGCGTCGGTTTGTGCCTTGGCTATTATCGGAAGACCAGGGAAAGGTGGTGGATGGGAGGAAATTGATAGGTGAGTCCTCTACCTCCTTCCATTACTCGAAGCTCAACGCCCCCAACAGGAAAGCGATATACGACTTCTTCTTGTCGGTCAAACAGAAAGACGGATCTTTCCTTGTTGCACACCACTCCGAAGTCGACGTACGCGGTATCTACTGCCTCTTGGTCGTAGCCACCCTCCTCGATATCCTTACTCCGGAGCTGATTGCTGGGACGCCCGAGTTCATTGCTTCGTGCCAGACATACGAAGGCGGTTTCTCCAGCTCATCGTTCCCGTCTTATGACCCACACAATCCGCAAAAGATCTTGGAAGGCAGCCCTCGTCCGGCACTTGGCGAAGCCCATGGAGGGTATACGTTCTGCGCTGTAGCGAGTTGGGTTCTCTTGCAGCCGTACATCAAGCTGTTGCCTCCTGAGGCGCCTAAGCCTTCGATCGACTTGAAGGCGTTGTTGAGATGGTTGGTGCTGATGCAGGGCACGGAGTCGGAGCTCGGGGGCTTCAGAGGCAGGACGAATAAGCTTGTCGATGGGTGCTACTCGTGGTGGTGCGGTGGTGCTTTCGGTTTGTTGGAGGCTCTGGGCGTTGGTGGCCTGGAGAATGCGAAGAGCGTGAGCGAGGAGGTGATTGACCAGGAAGAAGAGGCTCTCAAAGGCCTCAAGATTGGGGGCGGAGATTGGGTTGACATCGACGATGAACTGTTCAATTCCAAGGCGTTGCAAGAGTACATTCTACTTGCTGGGCAGGCTCCGGACGGTGGATTGAGGGATAAGCCGCCAAAGTGAGTATCTCTCTCGTCGACTGTGTTGCTGTGCTTATAAGCTCCTTAGGGCCCCTGATGTATACCATACACTCTACTGCCTGTCCGGTCTCTCCATCGCTCAACACCACGTCTTCCCGTCCACGTCCAAATGCAAGAAGCTGTCGGAAGCCTGGAATCCATTCAACGAGCGAAAGATAGACTTGGGAGTCAGCTCGGAAGACAAAGACCTCAACGCCTGTTTGTTACATTTCTTCTTTCTCGTAGCCGTTAGCTGACTCCTCCCATAGCCCTGCGACGTGAAGCTTACGCTGCTATCCTGTCATGGGACGAAGACATTGCTCGTGCTTCCAGCTATGCCCATATTGTGGGTGGGAAGGATAACAGGTTGAACGCAACACACCCGATCACGAACCTTACTATGACGCATACCGAGGGTATCGCGAAATGGGCTTACGGGCTATAGCCTTAGGCCCCGTCCGAGTCTACATTCCGCTGATGTTAATCACCGTCGAGAAGTACTTCAAACTTACTTTGGATAAATGACCGCTGTAGACTGATCATGCATCGGAATCATGGATGTAATATGTAGTGTATCATGTATTGAATTTTCCCGGTATGCATGGATGAAGAGGCCGGCAGATGTGTAGCCTGAGCGGGGCAGGGTTTGAGCGAGATAACCGGTCTCGGATGGTGGGAAAATACCTCTTGTTCCGAACCACTACGTCGCGACCTGCCATCTTGCTGCCAGCCATCCCTTATGCTCTATGATCCTTCGCAGGAGCAGAGTGCTGCTTCATAGAAAAGAAGGAAGTCGAACCCAAGCATGACGACATGCCCATGAGGGCGAACCCTGCATGTGATAACCATTTCCCTGTTGTCTGTGGTACGTACAGAGTAGTTCTAGACATATCTTAACAGTTATTAACGTCCAATCACCCCTTCTTCTTTTTCTGGTTACTCGACGTAGTGCGCAGGCCGACGGCTACAGCCATAGCCTACAGAGCCAACGCCGATTGCCTATCACATCTCCTTGGAGTGCACACACCTAAACCGGGATCCCTCCGTTCACGAGATCACTTTTCGATCCTCGTGATACCCTGGACACCTTATAGACCCCATGACTGAAGTGCTCCCCGCATTCAATCTGGCGTCTTGTCGAGGTCCTACATAACTCGGTCCTAGACCAGTGGCAGTGACCGTCGACATATTCGCACCGAAGACAGGTTTAAAAGCGGATTGCTTACCCAGTGGTCTTGAACGCAATCAATCTCCTCACTCGCCCCCTTACATTCGCCTTCTCCCTCATTGTTCTCGGTTCTGCCTTCAAGCCTAGCCCAGCCTAACCTAGCCCAGCAGGAAGTTGCCAACCATTATGCCAGTCGCCGTCGAAACCATCGCCACCGCATCCCCACTCCGAAGTTCGCCCTTGAAGAAGCACAGAGCAGGTGTCCCTGACGCGAAGGATGCACCCTCATCGATATCACAACTCTCTAAAAGCGCTCTAGCAGCTATCTTCCTCGACGCTGCGTTTGACGAATACGAGCACGAACCCTTCTCATCGTCGTCCTCTTCCACCTACAGCGACTCTTCATCCGCATCCGAGAGTAGGCTCCTGATCAAGGCGACTATTCTATCCCTCTCTCACGTCAACTCGGCCTGGCGTACCCTCTCCCTCTCCCTCCCTTCACTATGGCTCCACATCCTCGAATCGGAGCTAGACCATGGCTCCGTAATCGAGAACGGTAGCGGCGCTGGTGCCGTAGTTGCCGCTGCTATGAAGCCTCTTTGGAAGCGAAAGCAATGGCTTAGGGAGCTGTTCCGTAGATCCGACCCATTACCCATCAACATCGGCAGCCTCCACCACCAATACAATCGCCGGCCCTCTCACCTTCACCATATCAATGCCACTCCGGTGTCGCGAGCGCGAGATCCCGAGCTCGTAGGCCTCGAATTGGAGTATTTGGACAGGATCAAGACGTATAGGGTGTTCGTAGACGAGAGAGGATGGGAGACTTTATCGAGTTGCATTGTGGACCAGCCGGCGGAGGAGATGGAGACCCTTTCCATTGCATTCAAGCCTACGGTTCTCGCCTCAGCTACAGCTTCTCCCCAGCTACCCAGGAATATATTCTGTGGGCACGCACCGCGTCTGGAGAAGATTTCGTTGAGGGGTTGCTTACCCTGTCCGGAGATCCTGGCTGTCGGTTCGAGGGAGAACTTGAAGGCGTTGACGGTGTCGCAGGTTAATGCACAGGGTGTTGCTCCGACGCCTGAACGGTGGCTTAGGTACCTATCGGGTATGCCATGTCTCGAGCAGTTGGTGTTGAAGGATGGTGCGATCTCGACTCCTAGGAGGCAGAAGCGCTCCAAGAATACGCAGGCTTCTTCGCCGGTCGAGTTGTCTTCGCTCCAAGAATTGACATTGGAGGGTAGCGTTGAGGCTGTTGGAGCCATGCTTCAACGACTCGAGTTTCCGGATTTCGTTTCGCTGTCGATTGTATGTTCAGATGTGGAGCAGGAGGGTCCGGCAGTGGATGCTGTTTTGAAGACGTTTGCGAGTCGAGTGGAAGTTGCGTCGAAGATGGGCCTGGGCTCGTTCCTTTCCGTGAAAGGGAATGAGGGGATGATTTGCATCTCGGATGGGACACCTTCATTGAAACTCGAACTTCACCTGTCTCCTTCGAATCGGTCTGCTTCCCCGCAGCCAGGCCCGTACTCAGGGTCTACTGCCTCGTTGTGGGAAACGATCCTATCGTCGTTCCTCAACTTGGGATCCGCAGCCTTCACTTCATTGACCCAACTCGAGCTTCACCTACCCTCAGCCCCACCTGCTCTGATCAAAGTCCTCTCTGAGGCCAGTCAGCTGGAGAGATTGGTCAACCTCACAGGTGTGATGGCTAAACGACTCCTTCCTCAATTGCAACGCGAATTGCCGCCGACGTCTTCCACCGCTGCTTCTCCCCCTTCCCGCTGCTGTTCTCCAGGTCCGGAGCCTAGCCTTCTCCCCCAATCCGATTCGGCCTCCAGCACACTCTCCCAACTTCTACCCGTTCTCCCAAATCTCCACACCTTGCACTTTTCGGCACCCGAGGCGTTCATTGGGGGTGGGTTTGTCGCGCTGAAAGGATATTTGAAGTGGAGGTCGCTGGGGTCCAGAGCGATTCGATTTGTCCAAGTTTCGACTCCACCACCACCGAGGGGTCATGCTCAACTACAATTTGGGGCGGAGGGGAATGGCTTGTTGGTACCCGAAGAAGCTGTTGACGCGTTGCAAAAGCTGAGAGTTGGTCTGGGATATGTAGTATGATGAAGGTGTGTGATGGTATGCGGATTGGGACGCTTGCATTCGAACTCTATAATTTATAATGCTTTGAATTTGTACTGATACTGTCTGTTTTGTTGGCGGATCTTTGATGTGTATGTACTATTAGTCGACTCACCGGAATGTGATAGCAAATAGTTGTTGCTGACTACGCTCAGAACGGATGAATAAACTTCTGCAACAGTCCATACGAATAAACACGCCCAGAGAGTACACAAAGGACGACGCACAACCCGACACACGAAGAAGCTCCTAGCACAGGCATAGCCATGTTTGTGCCTACACCACTCGAAACGGTGGTACAGGCGGATTGATTTCACGGCAGGGAGCTACGCAGGTTCTTCTGAAGTTGAGAGCGAACATCTCCAGTGGCGGTAAATTCAGGCAACAGGAGGAGGGTAGCCTTCTCGTATGTAAGCCAATGTCCCGGATTGCTAGAAATGAAGGATATGAGTTCAAGTCAAGGAATAGGGTTGAATTCACGCACCACGGCCAGGATAAACTGTTCATAATACGATATCGTTTCTTCTTCGAGCGCTCCTCACCACCGGAACCGTCGAGAGAATTCGGATGTGCTCCAACCGATGAACACTCTGACGGTCGCGACAACAATCCTAGCATAAAGGTCAACATCCAGGGAGCTTCTAATAACAAGTTGGAGCCGTTCTTCTGAAACTTGTAGAAGAGACCGATTCGTCCATAACTTCAAATCGACGTTTGTAGGTATCGGCGTCTTGAACCTTCTCTAAAATGCGCGCCTGACACTTGCCAATGGTAATACAGGTTTGTGCTGGCAGCTGATGAGCAGCAAAGTTGAGAACCAGAACCGAGTGGCCAGATCGAGAGTTTTCAGCGTCTACGTTGAAGCGAGGGATATGTTTGGTTGCATTGGGCTCTGGTGGGACCCAAGGCGTGGCGAGGTCAAGGGCGGTGTTAAAGGCGAATTTCATATAAGTATTACGCAAGGCGAATATCACACGTGTTGGACTGGGAGCATCTTGTAACAACCGGGTTGATGACAGAATCTCCCGGAGGACATACCTCAGCACGACAGAGAAGCAGAGCAGGTAGACAAAGAGTTGATATCAGATGGGAATGAGACAAGCCCCAGAAGACTTTCTTCCACGCGGACGGTCTCTGTCAGGAGAGAACTCAAAACTTTGATACAGCAGCTAGCGAATGCTGCTGCATTGCGGTCTTGGAAGAGCGAAAGAGGAGCAGTCTGAGACGTTCGATAATGGTTGACCACTTGTCCAACAGCGCAGCGCAAGCGGCCGATTTGTGGGCTTCTAGGTCGCCTGGGTGTGACGTTAAGTCTGTAGCTCCGCGCGCAAGTCAAGCTCCGGGTTGGAGCTCCCTACATATACCTCGTAGCTAGCTCTTTGTAGCTTTCCTCGCCGAATCAACTCCTTTCATTCTTGCCCCCCACCGTCGTCCCTCGTTCTTAAGCCGGTTTTCCATCCCTAGAAAACCTTGACCGTGACACCAGTGGGGCCAATGTGAATGCGTGAACGGGGGCGGTTAGACTCGACACAGCCGCCACCTGAGCACGGTGGATATTTTGCGCGTCTTCTGAGCTTCCATCTCTGGCGACGCTATCAAATGGTCCTGCAATGATAAAATCCAAAAGGCTCACTTTTATCATGATCAGATAGGCGGCATCGCTTCACCAGAGGCGTCGATGTTGTCAAGGAATCCGTAACAATCTCTATGTGCAGCAGGTATATTAGGTCTGAGGGAGTCTTGCGTCGTTTCTCATCAAGAGAATAACTTGCCTGAAGAGTGCGTTGCTGAGCGTGCACAGGCCCTTGCAGTGGCATGTCGAAACCATTTTTGATCACTGTAAGAAAGGAGGGGCTTTTGCAGACCGTGACACAGATCCGGCATTGTGACAGACAGACAGACTTTTGTGGTCCTACGGTGCTTTATCTTCGCCGGAGGGCCAGGGTACAATCAAGCCATCGGCCCATGTTTCCTTTAAGTATTCACCGTGCGTATGTCCATCAAAAAATTGACTAGAAACAAAGGATTATCACCGTGGCATAATTTATGTATCTCGGGATATAGCCTATGAAGCACCTTGCAAAGAAGGAGACAAAGGAAAGAAACAAAGACCCATTTAACAGGGCTGTCTCAGCCGGTCACAGTATGGAATAAGAGCTGCGAAAGTCAATCTGACTGTCACTACTTATGTCACGATTCGCGGAACCACCTCCTTTCTTGCAGGGTGATGGTGGCTGCGATCTTCCAATGTCGAGCTCCGCTGAAGTTGAGTTGAGTCCGGTGCACGGAGCAACCACGAATTCAGGGTTTTTCCTAGGCTCGTATACCTAGGTAGTCGATATGAGATACTGCTCAAGTCTTACAGTGTTCTACAGCGAAGGCTCAAGTTGCCGCATCGGAGTCCGAACATTGACATTACGGTACATAAATCACAGCAGAACCTTCCGTTGTCTTCGCCATTCATGTCGATTCCCAGTCTTCCGCCGTCACCCACCACTCACCCTACGCTGATGCCTACGGGATCTGCCAAAGTGTAGAGGGTGGCCGATGAAGTGAGGTACTTCTGATCAACATCGTAGCCTTGTTGTGCTTCAAAAATCGGTGGTGTCTGGGAAGGAGAAGTGAAGGGCTGAATGATTCCAACTGGAAACCGCCTTTCGACCATTCTTGCTGCCCAATGCCCATACAATGGAGTAATCCAGAGCTCCCCGTTGTTTCAAGGCGATTGTATATGTGATAGACGCCACGACCGGGGGATTAAATTCACCGTGTCTCGGTAGATAGGTGAGTATGGCATTGAATGCTCGACCAGTCATATTGCACTGCAGAATTGACGGAAGCCTGCACCACCATCTGTTCATAGATCATAGAGGCGCAGTGATTGACTCTTCGAGTTCGAAGTCAACGTGCCAGAAAAGTCATCTCAATTGTTGTTTGTTACCTAAAGACAATCCGTACGCTCTCAATCCAGACCGCCTTCGTACGACTCAATCAGACTTTCCACGAATGATTCAGGGTATTGACATGCCGTTTCTCCGGATGTCAGAAGGAGGGATGCAAGCGAGGTCAGATGAGGTGAGAAGGGGCCAAATGGTTTCGGGCTCACTTTGAGGGTCGGAATGTGCCTCATTCCAGAGCTATAAATTCCTGTCCCCAGTTTAAGAGAGCGTCAGGTTCTTTCCAAGGTCCTTCCTTCATCTTCGACATCTCGAAATGACTACAACGACCAAACCAAACGCAATCCGTCTGAGCGACGATGTACTCCTATCCAAGCTCGCAGACGTAGAGCAAGATGCCGAGACCTCCCATTCATTGGAAGACGATGACAACTTCATCTTTACGGATGTCTGTATTGCGGGCAGTGGACCGATCGCGTCAGTAGCAGGCTTGCGTTCCCAGAGTTGTGATCGCGACTTACTCCCAGTTTTCATCCAGGGCCACATATGCGTCGACCATCATTGCAGAACACCCGACCGCTAAGGTGCTTATGGTGGAGATCGGCTCTCAAGACAGCCTTGTTGCCGGTGAGCATCACAAGAACACCATCAAGTACGTCTTCATTCTCAGTTGCTTAATATTCATGAGCGATGCTGATATATACTCAGGTTTCAGAAAGACATTGACTCATTTGTGCACGTCATCAAGGCTGCTTTGCAGCCCATCTCTGTCCCTCCATCAGACAGCTACATACCTACGCTTGGCGGAGATGCGTGGGCCCCCAAAGTCAACGAGACTTTGATTACAGAGGTCGGTGTGGCTTATCATTAGGTCGAATCCAGAAAGTCTGAGAGAATGGATAGGGACACAACCCCCACCAAAACCCTAAGACGAACCTCAGGGCTTCGGCGGTGACTCGCACCGTGGGTGGAATGGCTACGCATTGGACGTGTAGTTGTCGTAAGTTGCACGTCAACTTGTCCCATTGAACTCCGTCCTTATAAATCCACAAGCCGTCCCCGATGCTGAGGAGAGGAAGGAAAATCCGATCGAGAACCTGGACGACTTACTCGACGAAGCAAAGACCCTCCTCAACGTGCATAGCGATCAATACGACTGTTCCATTCGACACACTGTTGTCAAGGAAGCCCTGTTGAAAGCGTACCCAAATCGTGGAATCACTAACCTCCCGTTGGCCGTTGAGCGTAGGAAGGACAACCCAGACTATGTGACATGGACCGGAACCCATCGGATCCTCGAAAAAGCGCTGGAAAGCGATCGGTTCACGCTCTTGACCGAGACGAGATTTACTAGGCTCGTTCTCCACCAACAAAAACCTGGCGAAATCAGCGCAGCTAAAATCAGAGATCTGAGGAACAACCGCGACAAGTATGTTTTGGCCAAAGTTCGTCTCTTTCGTCCTCACAATTGAAATTTCAATGCTTAAACCTGATGACTTAGGCGTTTATCGTTGCTTGCGGTGCTGTCGGTACTCCTCAAGTGCTTTTTAGTAGTGGTATAACCCCGCCAACTCTTGGACATCGCCTTTCTGAGCAATCGCTCGCCTTCTGCCAGGCACGTCAAAGGCTTCTACTCATTTCTGTTTGACTACCTTAACGACATACTGGCATAATATAGATCGTCCTCAAGCGTTCCATAGTCGATTCCATCCCTCATGACCCCCGCTTCGCTGAGCGAGCCGAGGAGCATAAGAAGAAGTACCCCAATGACCCAATTCCAATCCCTTTCAATGACCCTGAGCCCCAAATTATGATTCCGTACACCAAGGACTTCCCGTGGCACGTCCAGGTTCACCGCGATGCATTCTCTTATGGCGATATTGGACCAAAGGCTGACTCTCGTGTTATCGTCGATCTTCGTTTCTTCGGCAAGCAAGACATCGTCGAGAGCAATCAAGTTCACTTTGGTCAGCCGCCCCCGACGCCAGCGGACGGCTGGAAACCCGCAGTCACGGACATCTATGGAATGCCTCAGCCTACGGTGTGTCTCGATCTTCCGGTGCTTAGAATGCTGTCTGAATTGCTCGTCGTCAGTTTGAAGTTGTCAGGTATGATGGGGATGCCGAACGTGATCAGAGGTGGGATGCTCGCCCTTTTCATTTTGTTTCGATCCTTCGTTGCTCACCCATGGTTTAGGATGATGCGCGATATGACCGACGTAGCAAATGTGCTCGGGTCGTTCCTTCCTGGTTCAGCCCCACAGTTCATGGTGCGCCTGACATCAGCAAACCGTTGACTTAGAGCTAAAGCCTTTCATAGGAGCCGGGCCTCGCTTTACACATTACTGTGCGTCTCCTCCATTCAAGACTCCTCATATACGATCACTGACTGAACTCTCGCCTTCTCAGGGAACAACTCGAATTGGCGTCGATCCCAAGACCTCTGTTGCAGATCCTAACTCTAAGGTTCATGGAATCAAGAACCTTTGGGTGGGAGGTAACGGATGCATTCCAGATTCCACTGCTTGTAACCCTACTCGTACCAGCGTGAGTCCTCTTTTCGTTCCCTGAGTTTCGCCTTTGACACCGAATTTGTACAGATCGCTATCGCTCTGAAAGGCGCTCGGAGCGTTGTCAATTCATTGCCAGTGGATGATACGAACTAGTGATCGATTGTCCATTTGCAATTTGAGAGCACCGTCGTCATCCATGTAAGGACGCTCCCTGAAACGCCTCAAGTTGTAACGATGCCTGCATGTAGTCCGTGTAAAATAGGAGAAATAAATGGTACCCTTGGCATGTTCGTACATCACCTACATGGAGACTTGAATCACACTAGATCCTGATCACGAATATTCCATTTTACCAAAGGTATTTCTCGCGATAGCTTTCTGCAAGCCCAAGACAGGCTACCTAACTTATACCCGAGCTGACATCGTTCTAGGATCCTGAGACTCCGGCGCGTAGTCCATTGCATGCTCTAGCCAAAGACTGTTTATGTTTAGGTTCCGTCCATAGTAGCTGACTTCGGGAGATCGATGTCGCAGGAGAATGCAGAGGGAACCAAACCCGGCATAGGGTGAACCTCGGCGGTGACAGTTGTGGTTCACGGGGTGTAAAGCTTATTCCCATTAAGATCAATTTTTTCAAATGATAGCGAAGTCGGTAAGTATATGTATCTCCATTGAAACGGCATAAGCTAATACGCGGGAAGCTCCTGTGAGAATCTGCTGCATGCTGGAAAGAGTAAGACTCACGTTATTAAGCGACCGTTTTGTCAGAGCCCTCCCCAAGTTGACCCGGAAAGCATTGGTCAGCTTGGAATAAAGTCCAGATCTTGTCGCACCCGTACCGTACAAGCTGAATTTCTACTTATTGAAGCAGGTAGAAAGATGGATATGCGATAGGACTCCAACGAGGTCAATTACGGGAAGATAAGTGCCCTTTCGAGCTCGCATTCCTGACGCTTACGTCTGCATTGACGCCGTCCTTTTAGAAATCGTACACAGAAAAGCGATTGTCTAACTAGAGGTATTCCAGTCGATGGGTTGCCCCTGGGTCCTGAGGCTTGAAGTCGTAGCTGCAGAGCTCTGAGTTTCGGTTTGTGGAAACATGAAGGTTGGTTTCGGGAGTTGTTTGTGAATCGAATATAGGCGCGTTCACATTCACGATTTCGGGTTAATTTCATCTCTATCTCAAGTCTGATTTCACCGATTTCGCGAAATCAACTTGGAATGTATCTTTGAAATTTCCCAGTGAGAGAGCTCAGAGTCGCATCGCGTCGAAAAGTACTTCTCCTTCTCCGTGATATGAGCAGCCGTGAGGTCCTTGAGTCTAGGCTCGCAGCAGCGATGGAAAGCAAGGCTGAGAAGTTCAAGAAAGGGTCTTTGAAGTGCAAGGTCATAGCAAAGGGTAAAAAGGGCAAAGCCTTGGAAATATCTGGTCACCCGGCACAACGGCGAAATTTGATCTCCGATCTGTCTTCTGAATCCGACCACCTGATTTATGTGAGTGAAAACCAAATCGATTCCAACCTACTCCCGAAATCGGTTGACGAAATCAGCTCGAAATCGTGATTGTGAACGCGCCTATTAAAACCAGAGACGAGACTAAATGCCTAGTTCCGGAGGTTCAAAGCTTATTCCGTCAGCTGCAGTACACACAGCTACAAAGCCAGGCTAATATGCACACATAAAAGGGAGCAGAAATGGCGTGTTTCCTCAGTTGCCACGACCACGTACTAACCTCTGCTCAGGACTCACTTCCTGGGCTATCGGGCCCATCAGACTCATACCCCTTGAGGCTTTTCCAGGGATACACTCGGGGAGATCAAGCAGGGTCTATCTCGCTATACAATGTGCTGTATCATGGATACCCTGTCCTTGTGCTAGACGACCATCCGGTGTCTCAGGGGTTTCGACGCAGACTACGCTTGCTATTCCAATAGGCTTTAACTTGGGATCGACAGTCTGACTTGACGAAGCTGATTGAGGTCTCGGATCTTTCTTTCGCGTGATATATACTTCCATTTGCTTCTCAAGTCGTGTTCCGTTGAGTTCAAGCACTGACGGACGAATATCGCCTAATATGCCTTCTTGACTTTCCTTTTCAGATGCTACACCGACCCTCGCATCTTCGAATGCTACGTCAGGTCTATTTGGAGTATGCCTACATCTAGCTCAGTGTCTCTTCTCGACCAATAGGAACAGGGCTCATCTCTATCTTTACAGAAGACTAGGTTCCCTCTTTCCGAGATTTTAGAGTTTGCCTTTCTCTGCACCGCGAATCGCATGCTCCAATTCAATTTTTGTGTACGTCGATTTGTCTCTCATCGTCGACCTGCTATTCAACGCGGCTATTTAAGTCACTAGGCACCTCGATGCTTCTTCTTCCTTTCCTTGTCCCTAGGATCCTGTCTAGTGCGACTATGATTTGGGGTCAAACTCTTCTAGCGCTCGTGCTCGCCGCACCTAGTGCGTTCGCTCTTATCCGCTTCCCATGCTCGCAGCTCGTTGCTGAGCGATTGGACCCGTGAGTGCTTTTGAAGCCCCTCTACATTACCTTCGACTAAGCTGCTCCAGTTTGGTCACCCCGGGGGTTGTGTCTCCTCATTTGCATCAGATCGTCGGAGGAGTAAGTACGTTTTGAAGAAATCGGCTCCCCTTGTTGACTTTGCCACTTCGTTGTTCATCTAGAATGCGTAAGCCTACCCCCACCTTTCATGTTGTGGTGTATTGATCGTAAATAGCTTCAATGTCTCAATGGATCCCTCTCTCGATATTCCTCGTCTTGCCACCTGCACGACCTGCCGCTTTGTCGAAGACAAGTCCAACTATTGGACGGCTGTGATGTACTTCAAGCATCCGAACGGAAGCTACATTCGAGTGCGCCTGTGTCTCTTCGAAGCTCTTTTATTCAACTAACAACTCGCTGAACTACAGGTTCCTCAAATGGCGAATCACAACACTGGTCCTGGCTTACAGGATGCCGGCATGACCATCTACTACTTCCAACCTCCCAACAATGCTAAGACTACCGCTTTCGGGAAGGTGAGGGGATGGCTGCCGAGGAACTAGAAATCGACCTGACCGTGTTCATTGCAGGGCTTCCGCATGATCGTCGGCAATCCTATGAGGCGCAGTGCTCAGGGAATCGCAAGCAACTCTCCGCAGATGAAGGCGACTACCTTCCGCTGCTTCCAAGGAGATAATTTAGGATCAAGCACTCCAGGTGACAGTCCTGATACCTTCGACTTCCCCAAACAAACCTGCTCTGGTGGTATCCGTTCGAACATTTACTTCCCTGCGTTAGTCACTTGAACTTGGTTGACCTGTATAGTTTGATCGATGCTAACTACGCTGTTACCAGATGCTGGGATGGCAAGAATTACGACACCGCCGACCATTCTAGCCATGTAGCTTACCCGAACGGAGGCTTCTTTGGTACAAGCTGCCCATCTAGTCACCCTACCAGGCTTCCCTTGCTCTTCATCGAGATCGTTTGGGATACCCGCCCATTCAACGATAAATCTCTTTGGCCTTCAAGTGGCCAACCTTTCGTTTTCAGTATGGGTGATCCGTACGCTGAGCTTCATTTACCTGGTCTCCATGCCCTTTGTTCACCGACTCGTTTAGGACTGGCTTTGGTCAACACGCTGACTACCTGTTCGGCTGGGAAGGCGACTCTCTCCAGAGGGCCATGGACACATGTACCGGCGGAAACGGTATCCCAACTGACTGCAAGGTTCTCACTGTCCAAGGTATGGACGCTATGAACAAGTGTAAGCAGTTCGCCAAGGTCCCCGAGATGGTCGAAGGAACATGTAAGTACCATCCTGCATACACGGAACTTAACTTCAAACGCAAGAGCTCACAATCTCCTCGTTTTCAAGACTTGGACCGTCTGCCCGGTTGCAACCCCGTTCAGAATGGACCGAGCCCTGCCACAATGATCGATAGCTGCAATGCCCCGAGCACCATGACCAATGTCCCTGTCCAGACGATTGCAGTCCCTATTGCCACTCCACCCTGGGCCGTGTGTGCAAATAACAACCAGCTTGCCCCCAAGTGTGACTCGATCCCCGTTACATTGACGGCTCCGGGCTCCAACCCCAACATCACGCCGAGTATGCCCGTGGTCAATCCGCCTATGCCTTCTACTACGACTGCGGCGCCAACGCCGACCACGACGACTGTTGTCAATCCCACCCCTTCTGCTCCTGCGGCTGGTCAGATTCCCAAGTACGGTCAGGTATGTTTCTACCGTTATCACGGTCTGTAATCATCTTGGTCGTCTGACTGACGTATATCTTTCATCCCAGTGCGGTGGACTTGGCGTAAGTAACTTTCATACAGAATCATATCACTATCATTGACGATCTCGTTCTATTTCAAGTGGACCGGCGCGACAGCTTGCGTCGCTGGATTCACCTGTCAGAAGCTGAACGATTGGTATGTAATATCTTCCAACTGAACTCGAGGGCACGAAACTTACGTGCAACTTAAAGGTATTCTCAATGCATTTAAGGGGATTAAGGTTGAAGTTCGACGAGATTCGGTTCGGCTCGGTAGGATTGCATAAATCAGGCTCAGTATCCTCGTTTCCCTCTCTTTTGTTCGTTTGATACGCAATTTCAATTATATTGGTCTATATTACCGCATGGAGTGAATGTCTGAACTTAGCATCTTATTAGTCCAGTTCACCTGCATCAACTATGAGATGTTAGTTAAGTGCGAGCCAGGTCTCAACGATACAGTACTCACTCCGCTTCAGCACACTCTCCGTGGTGTCCCACAGCTCTCCACCCAAGTCCTCTCTCTCAGCATTATCCGACGCCTTTCCTAGCTTTGCTATCGGCCCCAGGTATGCTCCTTTGAAGACCTCAGGCTGCTCTTTAACCAAAGGAGAAGCAGCTGCGAAAAGAGTCGTGTATGAACCAACGTCGGGACTCATGAAAATCCAGGGCATCAGCAGGTTTGAAAGACGGGGACATGGTGTTGCGTCGGCGAAGGTGTTGACGTTGCCTGGGTGAAGCGATAGAACGGAAATTCGACTGTTTTCCTTGTCCAGTCTCCTTTGCAGTTCCTTTGCATATAGAACGTTGGCGTATTTACACGCACCTGCCAGGAGTGTCAGCTTGGTATGTCAGTGGTGAAGGATGAGCATGTACAGTAACGTGAGTAGTAGTCCAAAGGCATCGATGTGTAATCCACATTCACATCTTCGAGGTTTCGGAATCGGATATCTTGTGGGACCCTTAGATGCGCATCAGAGGATACCTATATCTCTGTCAATCGAGCCTGGGCAACCAACACGTTCAGAGGGGACATACGAAAACAATCCTGACGTCGCTTTCCGGCAGTAAGGACGTTTTCTTGAGCAAAGGAAGGAGGGCCTGAGTGAACATAAAGGGACCGAAATGACTATAAACGCAATTGAGACCCTCGAAAGATGGAAAGGAGTATTGAAGCCTACTTGACTGCCATATAATCCAGGATTCCTAAACGAGTAGTCAATCAATAAAGTCTCACCGATTCAGATATATCTCTTCACTTACCATGGATGTACTTCGGTTTTTCGGACACCAGGCTGCCGTCACTGTTCAGTACTGAGTATTTTCATGGGTAAGGACCCGACGTACAGAGACGCGTTGTTCACTGAATCATATGTGAGCTGACCTGAAAATGCTACTCTATGACCTTTGAACGTACCGAGAATATCTAGCCTTTCTTCCTTGGCAAGGATCTCAGCACTCGCTCGCTTCGCAGATGCGAAATCTGCCAGATCCAGCTGCACGAAGCGTATTTCGCCATTTTGCGCAACCTTTTCATCCTTCTCGAGCTCCTGTATAGCCTCATTTGCTTTCCTCTCGTTCCTGCACGCGAGATAGACCCTGGCACCCTTTCTCGCCTATATCCAGGGGTCCTAGTCAGCTCCTTGCGCCTTATGGGACTTTAACCAGTGTTGCGCCTCACAAGATGTCTGGCTGTGGCGAAGCCGATTCCTGTGCTAATGATTGGTCGTGAGTTGGTATTCAGAAAGCTCGATAGTATCCCTCTTACTTGGCACCCGTTACAACTGCAACCTTGCCATGCAAATCGACCATATCACGCTCAGGGTCAAAATCGCATGGCAAGAACCTATCCCAATTGAACTTCGTCAAGAGAGCGATACCGAATATGATTGTTTCCATTCCTGCGATTAATGTAAGGGTCTTAGGAGCTTGAGGAGAGGGGGAATAGCGGGGGGAGAGGTGAATGGAACAAGAAGAAGTTGCGATATATCACCAGCCTCGTCAGCCTGTCATGATCCTGGAGAGATGTCACATCTGTCAACAACGGCCAGCTGCACCACGCTGCGATCTATCAAATTCCAGCTCTATCACCGAAGTCTTCGGTCCTTCATGCAGTTTCGTGATCATTCCCAAGTGTGCTTGTGTGCGTGTGTGTGAAGTGTTTCGAGGATGTGGGGACATGGGCGTCACGGTTGAGTGTTAATGAGTATCTGTTTCTAAGCCTTGAGACAGCCTTGTGGTACTGCCGTCGGATGCTCTGCCCGTAACGATGGTATCCCAGGATGCGATGAATCTGGACCCAAGCTTACGGAAACCGATTGGGAGACGAAATTCGAGATGAATATGTGATATTTTTGAGTCCACGAGNAAAGTGGAGCGCGAGATTTGAGTAGCTAATGTATAAGGGCTCAGGGCCGACCCAGCTCGGTTGTGCCGGCGCTCGCATCCAAACCAGAGGTTGTCGACCCATCAGGATGACATGTGAGCAAAGTAGCTTGCCGTCAGCACTAGGGTATGTTGAGCCCGCAGCTTTCCAGGATCCAGACCTTCGGTTCCAAGTTAGTAGGGTGGACGATGGAGCATATGCCATCCATCAACATCTCGATGGGATCATCCACTCAGGTTGATTGGCGCCGAGGATAATACGCCACTTACGGCCCAGGGTTTCCCAAACACAGTATCCCCAAGGCCGCAGACAATCAGGGTGCCTTTCATCTGACTTGTTTTAGGACCAGGAGAGTGGGAATGGGCGGTCTTCGCGTGGCCAATAGACTCGAACCAGTCTCCGCGCGCCGGTACGATGGCGCAGTAGACAGGAAAAGATAAATGTGAAGGTAACTGTGAGTATTTCCTCTCACAACGACTCCCCCGGGCACAAGATTTACTCCCACCTCCAGTAAGTAACGACTGAATCAAGTATACGTGATCATTGGACGGCGCCTATCCGGAGTTGAGACGTCCAATGTGAGTACGGGAGAAGCGTTTTAGGCTCTTGACGATCGCTTAGGGTCAACTACTTGACTCGAGTTTGGTTTATCCGGAGTCAGACTAACAATGCCCCTTGAAGATCACCTAGTTATTGTGGATGACATGCGTGGCTCGTCAGCTTCATCGAAACCATCATTGAAAACGCCAGGTTGTCCTGAACCGGGGAGGATGAGCGTTAATTTGAATTGCTTCACACATAGCCTTCTCGGCTCTGGCACGCCTCCTGGGTCTCATGCCTCAAATAGAAGGATTCGAGGTCAAAATGTTCACCACCCTATGGGATGATCACCCTTCCTTCGGAGAGACCTTGATGCCAGTTGGGCATTCGGCTATGAAAAGTCAAGTTCTTTCGTTGACGACAGCATCTCGGGCTTCTGCATGCAAAAGCTTGAATCTTGTAGGTATGTTCTGCGTTTTCTTTAGCCACATAGATCGAGGATGGGGAGAAGGATATTGATATCTGCAAAGTGGCTTATTTCGGTCGGATTAGGGGCAGAGTAGCCCGATATGGACTCGGAAAATTCCGCACTGACGTTTGCGCGTGAGGTGCAGGCGAGAGTGAATCATGAACATTACCTCTACACTCGTTCGAGCCAAATCACTGCGTAGACTTGGTATGAGCATAATAACCATCCGATATTCTGACTCAACATGCCTTCTAGTGTGTACATCCGTCACCGGAGCCTACCATCCTTGCTCGAGTCATCGAGTCGCGGCCCCGAACTTGAACCTATATCAAAGTGCCTGGTGGCCACGAAATAACCAAAGATTCTACTGCGCTGTACATAGGCCAAAGAAAATGGGAAAAAAGAAAGGACCGAGCACCCCTCCTTCGTCCTCACTCCTCGTCCCAGCCCCACCGACATCGAAACCAGTGGTCGACACCCACACTCACCTCGCATCGACGTTCCAGATGTACCAATCCCGTTACGCAACCAGAACAGAAGACATCAACGACCTTGGAAACAAGATTGAAACCGTATACGATTTTACGAAGGTGATGTACGAGGGCCGCGAGGTTGAAGCCATCGTGGACGTCTGGTGCGAGCATACCCAGATCAAGAGCGGACTATGGAAGGAGTTCGCTGACGAGGCTCTGAAACCTGAAGGCGAGAACCGATGGGGTGGAATGGAGTACTGGTTTGTCATTGGCATCCATCCACACGAAGCGAAGGAGTATGACGATGAAATCGAACAAATCATCATCGAAGCGGCGTCGCACCCTCGTTGTGTCGGCCTCGGTGAAATGGGGCTGGACTACCATTACTCCTTCTCTCCACATCCCATTCAACAGGCTGTACTCGAGAAGCAGATTCAGCTTGCTCTCCGGCTGAATAAGCCTATCACCATTCATACCAGGGAAGCCGAAGAAGATACTCTACGGATCCTCAAAGAGCTCGTCCCAAAAGAGCACAAACTCCACATTCATTGCTTCACCGACTCACCAGATTTGGCCGCGCAACTCCTAGACTGGTTCCCCAACTTGTATATCGGGGTAACCGGCGTCGTGTCGTATTCGACGAACACAAATACGGGGGACGTGGTGAAGACGCTAGCCGGGGACAAGCTCAGGATCGTGTTGGAAACCGACGCCCCCTACATGGTCCCTTCCAACCTTTACGATTCTGTGCCTGCAATCAAGGGAAAGCGGTTCCCGATTTGCCATACAGCGATGTTACCTTGGACTGCAGAGTTCGTCGCTAGTAAGGTCATCAATGATAGCACGAGCTGGACAGCGGATCGTGTGATGGAAGTGGCGAGAGAGAATGCTCGACATATGTATGGTGTATAGACTAGGTGCGTGGTCGCCTCGACTCAAGTGCTATGACTTATCGTTGTACCTCAGGTAGACCTGGGATCTGGGTTCAACATTTGGGGTATAATATTTTAGCCTACCTTTGACGCATGAACCCTTTTCCTGTAACGCGAAATCCAATGAACCATCAACGGACGAATTTCGCCCGAATCCAAGCACCATACGTCTTCTGCTCAGTTATATATATTACCCCCGTTCTCGCCAATGAGGTGACAGCTCGTGCCTTCGATGCGACTGGAGAAGAAATGCCTCAAGCACACTCCACCGGACTTCGATGAATCGAACTTGAATTGGGGTTGGATTCTGGTGCTGGATCTCTCGGAATGGACTTCTCGAAAAGAAGTCGAAAAGGTATATAAACGGGAACGCAGCTCGAGAGAGAGTCAACCCGTTTGTTTTCCACCCATCCAGCCTGCTTTCACGACTACTAGTGCTAGCAGACAGTGATCCCTCGCCATGCGTTTTGACCTTTCTCTCTTATCCACCGTCTCTCTCTTGGCGGTGGTAGATGGCGTGCACGGTTTAATCCGCTTCCCTTGCTCTCAGCTCGTCACTGAGAGGTTCGATCCGTACGTCTGCCCCCGCACTTTGCTACCTCCTTGCAAGTGCTTATAAAGCGGTATGAAGGCTCGTAACTCCTGGGGAGGTCTCTCCCCATTTGCATCAGATCGTCGGTGGGGTGCGTACGACTTTTTTGCCCGCACTTCTTCAGTGCCATCATCTTGACACCGTATCCATCCTGTGATTGTAGAATGCGTAAGCGTCTCAGACCTAGATAAACAGACATGGATTCTAACTACGCCCGTCCCGCAGCTTCAACTTAACAATGGACCCATCTCTCGACCTACCCAAGCTGGCTACATGCACTTCATGCCGCTTCGTTGAAGATAAATCAAACTATTGGACGGCCGTCATGTATTTCAAACATAGGAACGGAAGTTTCATTAGGGTGCCCCAAATGGCGAATCATAACACTGGACCCGGGTTCCAAAATGGCGGAATGACGGTGTATTACTTCCAGCCTATCCCGAATTTGAAGCTCACTGCGTTCAGACCTGTACGTCAGCATCCCTCTTTCTATCAGTCCTCCGGAACTTTCCACTTTTCACTCAATGCTGACGGGCTCGTAACACTCATATTTGTAGGGCTTCCGAATGCGAGTCGGGAACCCCAACCTCCGGCGAAACTCACTCGACCCAGCGGATATTGCCTCCCGTGCTGTTACTCTCAGATGCTTTGAGGGTTTAAGCCTCGGAACAGGCGCACCGGGATATGCGGTCGAGGATACTTTCGATTTCCCAAAGACAATGTGTTCGGGTGGGATTAGGAGTAACATCTATTTCCCTCAGTGAGTTGTTGTCCCATCAATTCCTTAAGAGGCGAAGACTAACTGGACCAACTCGGCGGTATATAGGTGCTGGGACGGAGTGAATCTCGATAGTCCAGATCACGAGGTGAGCTACTTTACGATGCCAACTGGTATTCAATGTGGTTGATCGAGTGAATTTAGAGTCACGTCTCGCACCCACCTGGAGCTTTCTTCGGCGCTCAATGCCCTTCTACCTACCCTGTCCATCTCCCCTTGCTCTTTATGGAGATCGTTTGGGACACACGCCCGTTCAACGATCCGGAACTTTGGCCTAAAGATGGGTCGCAGCCCTTCGTATTTAGTATGGGTGATCCGTAAGTGGCTCCGGTGGTCTAATTGATCGATACAAGTAACTGAACTTCGTCCATCGGCTGGGGTCTTTCTTTCTTCAGTACCGGATTCGGACAACACGCGGATTATGTCTTTGGATGGGAAGGCGATTCGCTTCAACGTGCTATGGACGTGTGCACGGGTGGAGACGGTATCCCGACGAATTGTCCAGAGCTTACTGTGCAAGATATGGATACGATGAATGCTTGTACGGTGCATGCAACCGTGCCCGAGATTGTTGAGGGACAGTGTGAGTATCTGTTCATTCACATTCTTCGGTTGATCTCACTCCGAATGACCGCTCTCCAATTATGCATTCTAGATATCGAGCGACTCCCCGGCTGCAACCCCCTGCAGCATGGTCCTTCACCAGCCACCGCCATTCCACCATCTGAATGCACAGACGCACCGTTTACCACTGCGGCCCCTCTTCCGACTACCCCGCTTCCATTGGTAACTCCGCCTTGGACTGTGTGCCATTCGGGCCCGGGGAGCGAGTATCTCGTTCCCGATTGCGATTCCATCCCGCCCAAGACGACGCAGGTACCGGGAGGAGGCGCAGGCCCTGCTATGGTTACCCCTGTCCCCGGCGCTTGAGTAGAAGAAGCTAAGGAAGGAGAGAAGAAAGGAATTCGGACTGATTCGACCCATTTCGCTCGAATTTACTTTGCTTGCGTGAAATGTATCACAGGGAATGCAATGCCACAATTGTATATTGGTAACCTTATTGAGCTTAAGGCGATGCAGAGGCCAGTACCATCCGAGACTGTCATCTTGCTTAATCTCACTGGCCAGTAGCACACCTTAGAACTTCTTGAAGCTCGCTGTACTGTTCGATCGTCCTCCCCCCCATCTGGTACCTCCTTCAGCCTCTCATGCCTCAATCCCATATGTTTCAAGTTGAGATGCTCGTGGGCAGCTCATGACGGAGCAAGGACCATGCATATTACAGAAGTTCCTAAGTTCAACATGCCGTAGTCTTAGTAAACATTCCTAGTCATCAAACTTCTGATCGTCCTGGCCCTCCGCTACGCAGTCGATCCTTACCCCAAGTGCATGGTCTTTGTCAACGTTATCATTTTCACGGGCCCGTCGACACGGGTTCACGTGTGGAGCTCAGAGTCCGTGTTTCTCATGGCACCAGCTTCCAATTGATCGACCCAGTCATCAGGGCGGAAGAATAGAAGCGGACATAGTCCGCATGCTGCTGCTGTAATGATCATTTAAAGCACAACCATTGACAAACTTTACAATTTTGCATCGTTGCCCTAACTCTTTACTTGTTCTTGCGCCTTACGAGTTGCCCTTGCAGTCCCAAGTTTGCTGATGGCCAACTCCGGCGATACGGTCTTACCTCATCTCACAGTTAATTTGGGTCCTTACATAGGCGCAGTTCTTCTTGCAACTTGTGTTACGATGGCGCTTTGGGGTGCGGCCCTCTTTCATCATTCATGTCTTCACTTACTCACTTTTTGTGCGTGTAGGTGCAGCTTTCATTCAAATGTAGGTGATCGTCCTAGCCTCTTTGGATCGTTCTAAGGTATTCTGGATATGTACAGGATCTACTTTTTCTCCCAGTGGGTCCTATCCCTCGCTATCGAGCCCCGCTTGCCAATTTTTCAACACGACCTTGACAGCAACTACCCTGGAGATAGTTGGCGCTTAAAGGCTTTGGTAAGAGACTACGTTTGCAATATATAGATCGGGCATTGTGCTTACTTCATGAATTTGCTGCCTTTCTGAAAGGTTCTCTGGACAACGTGAGCTAGAAAATTTTTGGCTGTCTCTGGCAGTCTCCTGCCGGATACAGTTTGAATTGACGAGATAGCATCGATCCACTAGGGGAGTGGATACGACACATAAGTGCCTTATCATGGCCGCCTGTCCGTGAATCTGAAATCCCCATAATTTCAATCGCTCACACCGTTTCTTTGCAGTATATAAAGCTGTGGTTAGTGGGGAAGCTACGAACCCTGTCAGCTTCAAAACGTGAGTTCATATAGGCTCTTCGTGGCGTAGACAGAGGTATTTGCTCAGTGAACCGAAATTCCTCAGCATTTACAGAGAACACATCGTACGTTCTCATTACATTCTAAGGCTATGCTTTGACTATGAGTGGCCCATTGACGGCGGGAGGTTCATTAGTTAACCGTCTTTCTCATGGTGCTTGTCTCCGTCCCAGTTCAAATATACTTCACATGGAGACTCTGGAGATGTGCGTTACGATCTAGGCTTGAGACAAAGTTTACCATCCGCTGACGTCTACCAATTATATACAGTCCGAACTGCTACTCGGTGGATATTTGTCGCAATCATAGTACGTACCCGCCTTTTGTCACTTTACCCGAACTCTGGCCTAACAAAATGATTTGGGACTTCCCTTGGTATTATCAATGAAGACACCTGCAATCTTGGGTCACTTTAGTACGCTTGCCATGCCATAGAATGCTCTGCTGTTTATAGACTCAACGATGTGTTACAGCCATGGGAATCGTCGTGACACAATCTTACTTGAGGTAAGTGGATTTTCTGCCGACTCCTCAAGTGAGTCTTGTGGGATGGAGCTGAAGAGTCGTAACTGGTCTTCTTCTATAGTCTGCTCCAAAAGGTTCCAACGGAAGTCGAAGAGGGGAGAGTCCTGGTATGTATCGCTGCTTCTCTACCTCATTTACCCTTGAGTCCGTTTTGAAGCAATACCTGTTTGCGTTTTAAGACGATGACGGTCATCAACCTAGCCGCAGAGGCAGGAACAGATATTATCCTTGCGGTTGGGCTATGTGCTATTCTCTGGCAAACATACCTCGGAATCAGCTTTGGCAATGAACCAAACACTAACACGTCGTGCGTACAAGCCCAGACTAGATCGATATCTTGTCTCATCTGATGAGGTTTTCAAGGACGATGATCCGACGGCTTATGCTCCTCAGCGTGAACACGGGAGTATTGACGGCCGCATTTGGCATCGTAGCTATGGCTATGGTACGTAGATTTCCACTCTGTCCTTATCTCTGATTCTATTCATGTCTCACCCATGGTTCNACGTCGACGTCGATGTAGTTCATCAGATTCCCGGGTTCCCACCTCCACATTGCCATATGTTTCATTCGAGCACCGATCTATTCAAACATGCTGCTCGCAAATCTCAACGCTCGACCGCACATTAGGGATGGAGCAGATCGGATCGATGTTATTGAATTCAATGATACAAGTGATAAATCTCTATTTGGTGGATCCAGGGCGACATCTCCTGAGATCACAAACAGCTTGGGTGCTCCGAGTCATGGCCATCGCTTGGTGAGTCCCATTTAGAATCATCAGATCGCTTCTCATGACGCTGTTGGCCCAAAAAAAATTGACAGGGTGCCAGGTCCAGAACCCATGCTGCGACCTCGGAAGATTCTCCCTGTGCGACTGTTGGCGCGGTTAGATCGAAGGACGCTACCGTTCACGCCTCAGATAACTCTCATAGCGGTGACTGCATCGATCAGACTTTCGAGCTCAAAAAGGTTCAGAATACTATAAAACCGTCGAGTTCAAGCTCAGAATCCCTCCCTAAACGTAGTACCAGCGACGATGTCATGAATGTTCATAGTAGATTATAGGACCTTCCTTCTGAAATTCGTTTTGCCCAGATTCTAGCTCTATATATAGTGCTATGGTCTCTCCATGCACGTCCAACTTGCCCTACCCTGGGGGGTAACCGTGAGGAGGCACAGGCCTGCCAAAGGATAGGATAGGATAGGATATAAACGGCTGAGTTACTCCTGCTCCTGGTGCCTAACTGCTTCCAAAGGAGTTGGGGAAAGGAAGGAGAAATAAATTAGACTGATTCAATTCAATTCGTTCGGAGTACTTTGCTTTGTTGGTGTGAAACGTGCCATTACAGGAAATAAATTATTGCGATCGTGCTTTGGAATTAGAATCCGTTCAACCGATCCACTGCTTTCATCCCCTCGCCAATGTCGATGTAGTCGAGGAGCACGTAGTTCGGTGCGCGCCCGCGGGATAGAGGCGCACAACCGTTGGCATGCGCAATGATCCTGGATAGGTGAAAATGTCGGATGATGTGTTAGCTTTCAGGATGACTTGGGATCACAAGTGAGCAAAATTATGGACGCACGACGACAAAGCATTGGTCTGAGGCGCTCTGACGAAATCGCTAACCAAGACAGTGCCCCATCCGAATGGAATGATGTTTCTGTTGAGGTTATGGTTGATCAGGTGGAGGTGATCGTCGTTGCTCAGAGGTCCGGCGGTCCTGTCAATTTTGCAGGGGAAGTTGGGGTCCGTTGGTGAGAATGGGTCTTCCCACATCTGGTCCCACCGATCAATAATTATCGCACAAAACAGAGTGGCGACGGAAGAAGGGATTCATAGTTACCATTGGAAATTGAGGTAAAATGAAGTCGACCTCTCCTCCGGCGGAACCGTCAGCACCTGCATCCAAGAAAACGATAACTCGTTTGTTCGTATCAATCAACTCCCGTAACGTAGGCCAGTCATTACGCTTCATGGGTCGCGTCGGTGGCACGTATGCCATCGGAGTGATACCTGCACATAGGGGAGTTAATTGGCTTCACGCCGGTTCTATACTGTCGCAGTGTACTAACCTGCTTGATCGAAAATTGGTTTCCAGACACCCGGAACAGAGTTCATTCCGGGGTTCGTAAATACGAAGGTGAAAACCTCGTAGGGATTCGCATCGAGGAAGTTTTTGACCTTGCGGAGGTAGTCGAGGACTGTTCCTCCATCGAATAGGGCCTGGTTTAACAAGTGTAGAATGCCAATCATTGTCGGGCCCATTAGAATTCAAGGGGAGATTCGACTCACGCAGCCTGAAAACCTTTAAGCATTCGTTCAGGTGGAATGAAATGCAATATCCACTTACTGGTGTGACAGAAACGTAGCTGGCCGTTCTGCCTGTATGATTTCACGAACGTGGATCATCGTTCCGGGATCAGTAGTATAGAACGGGAACTTACATGTGGGCTTGACCTTGAAGAACTCGAGCACCGATCCTCAGCTGTGACGGGATATCAACAGCTTGAGTTCGGGCCACTATTAAGTAAATTCGAAGTATATAAATCAGTGGGTACGTGGTAGGTGAGAAGGATGAGAGCTAACGAGCGAGCGGATTAGAGCTGTAGGCGAACGAGTTGTGGGCCGTCAGGAAGGTCGTGTTCCCGTAACGTCGGTCGCATAGCTCAGCACGGCCATTGCATACCGTAGCCCTGGCAATGGTTGAAGCTCAGACATGTCTATGCCTCTAATTCGGGGACGTACCGTTTCCGTAATAAGTACAACGCTTCCGTTGATGGTGCTAGGAATCCGAGGAACAATAGCACAACACTGAAAAGGCGGAACGACAAATGAAACCGTTCAGGTATTTCTGCCATCCTTCGCACAGTAACGACAGTGAAGAGTAAGGGACGAGGCAGTTGGAAAAAAACAGCTTGTGATTGTGGATTCTACCTGTATTTAAGCCTTCTCTGGTGATGCTTGTTGATGGTTTGCCAAGGGTTCGCGACACAACGATATCCGTGGCAACGGTTCCCAACTTGGACGGGGTCCGCATGTTTCAAAGTTTGAAGTGAGATGATTCTTGTGGAAAGAATACAACGTCTGCATGCTCCATCTCTTCTTTTTTCGGAATTGAGACTTCTCAAGCGAATGGCGGGAGGAGCCGAGATTCTGGAGGAGTCGCAACACCGCCGAACGATTCTGGAGGGTATTACGTACGCCACATTCATATCCTAGCAAGATTTATTGGTGAAGTATTAAGATGCAACCTAGCCTGGCGTGCATTGGACACAAGCTATAGGTGGTTGGGGATAATGAGAATGGACGTGGGGGTGCGACGAGATTAGCGTTCCCTGTACGAGGTTCGAACCCCCAACCGCGGAGCTTGGACTGATGTCCCATGCCGAACCAAGGGGCACGTTACACGATCAACGTTGCACTTCGACCATGACACCAGTGGACCTTAGGCTGCCACCCCCTTCTACTGGCGCCCGAAAGCGTGTCGAAGACGTGGACTCGAGTGGGCGGCGATGCCTCATTGAGAACTGTGGCAGAGACCCACTCAAGCTGACGTACGTCTTCCCTCGAGAGAACGTGCCTGATCGCTTTCTCGTAAGTCGTGCACACAAAAATTTCGGTGGCCTTCTCTCAGGTGATGCTAGCTTGGTGGACTGGAGTGGGCCTGGGGAATGCGTGAAGGAACTCTGAACCTCAATACAAGAAGAAATATGTTCTTTCGTGAGTGAGACTGACCTTCAGTGCTGCAGCAATATTCCTGATGAACCCGTTGTATTCTAGTTGGTGCTGATTTGCATGCGCTTTACAACGACATGAAGTGGGTTCTGCTACCCGAACCCCACATAGTCGAGAGCTACGTCAATCCGGCCAAGCGCTGGCCCTTTCCCAGGGAACAGCACCCCAACCTGGAGGTACGTCTCCCCGCTTCAGCTTGTCAAAATTTGTTTAACGAGCCTTTACTAGGAACCGACGTTCAAGTACTCATTATTTCCCTTGAGAGACATGGAGTCTTCAAGAATCATCCGTCAAAATTCTCACCCGTCCGGATTAGAGACGGATGAGGTCACGACCCACCTTCACCCATTCGACACACTCCCGACGGTCATTTCTCATATTCATCCAAGGTTCGCTATCGTCCATCTCGGGGTAGTTCTTCAATACTGCCTCCCTCCTGAACTCACGATTCGACTGCGTGACGAGTACCCACGCATCAGACGGATCTCATTCGTGTACGAAAACTGGAGATGTGTACCTCCTCCGCGCGCACAAACGGACCCTTCCTTCCTAGCATCCGCTGACAAGTACTACAGCGAGGAATGTCAACTCGAGGAGTACGACGAAGAAGAAGACGGGGAAAGCGACTACGCATATCCTATCTCGGACGACAATAGTATCTCCACCACCCCTCATCGTACGATTGACCGGGCTGTTGTGTTGCGTTCTAGGCAACAACGTATAAAACCACTGCCCAACCTACTGATACCTCTCACGGCGAAACCTCCGCGACGCGCCAAAAGGAAACGTGCCCAGATCAAGTCTGTGTCGACGCAGCTTCGAAATATGGAGAGTGGGGGCTGGACTCGAGATAGCATCTCTGAATGGTCACAACGTTGCTCGTTTTCTCCTCCCCCTGAGAGCCAAAGCTAGTTCCTATTAAACATTATACGTACTTACATGCTTGGCTCAATACTCTCGCAGAAAGACACACCATTAACCCAGAGCGGCGGAGACTATTCAGCCTGGCAGCTATCAAATTTAAATTGAAAGCTTCATTGACATGTCTTTCCACTGGCACGGACAGCCCTCATATCCGATACATCACTGCTCATCGACCTTAGGCCGACCATGAGCTCAACGTCTAGACGTTGCAACGCGGGTTACTCTGCTGTCACAAAGGTACAACCCAAGCGTGTGGGCTCTTTCCGGTGTGAACTAGTTACACTAACGGGTGTGTTACCCTAGAATTACTACCTTCTGCACCCTCAGCCTGCACCGAAAAGAGACTGTTTCGAGTTTCCCCATTTTTGGAGAACAGTTGAACGCCCGGTCAGTCGATTGGCCTTCTCTGACCTTTGAACTCACTGAAACGGCACTGTCCGGCGGAAAATGAATCAGGTTGATCAACACTAGAGCGTAGCCTGAGGTACAGCTTACCACCATGACTTCGTCAGACCTTAGGCTTCCACCGCCCTCTGCAGGAGCCTGGAAGCGTGTCAGGGCCACTGATTTTAGCGAAGAAAGGTGTCTTGTCAAGAACTGCCCTAAGGTGGATCTTGCACACGTCCTTCCCCGCGAGACGATGCCAGAACGATGTCTGATAAGTTCTCTATGCTGTTTTCGATAGCTTGCTGACTCTCATCTAGCTTAGTGGGTTAGAATGGTCCTGGCGTATGAGAGAAGGCACGCTAAATCTCAACACTAGGAGGAACATGTTCTTCCGTGAGTTGTTCGACCTCACATCCAGTTCTCCCTCCTGATGCAAGACGGCAGTTGACGCGTCTTTATGCGCGTTATACAAAGAAATTAAATGGGTTTTGTTACCAGAATCCCACATTGTCGCGAGCTACATCGCCCAAGGTGTTGTCGAACGCCGACCATTTGAGAGGGAAGAGTTTCCCAAGCTTAAAGTAGGCTTTCTGCACTCTTTCCGCAGATGCCCGAGTTTTTGACCTGGCCACCAGGGTCCGACTTTCAATTACACACTCTTTCCTTTGAGGGACATGGAATCAATTGAGATAACTCGCCACACCTCTCAATCAACGTCGTCCGACACAGACTTTATTGTACACCGTCATCCGTTCGACACACTCCCAACACTCACCTCTCATATCCATCCCACGTTTGCCATCGCACACCTCGGAGTCGCCCTCCAGTACCATCTCCCCCAGGATCTTTCCGAAAGGCTGAGAGCGGACTATCCCCTCATCGAGCAAATTCATGTCCTGTACAAGTATTGGGGTCAACTTCCCCCTCTGCGCTCCGGAGCAAGTCGTTCATATGAACCCCATCTTCCGCCATCAAGCGACGAGGAAAGTGAGGAGGAGGAGGTCGAGAAACAGAAGAGAGGCGATTATGTGTACCCTATATCAGAAGGCGACAGCGAACGTACCAACCCTCGCCGCACCATCGACAGCGCTGCGATACTCCGTGCTAGACGCAGAGGTCACAAGATTCGAGTTAATGCCCTGGTGACGACTGGAAGAGACATCTGGAGCTCCAAGCCACGCACTAAGAAGAAAAAGCGTACCAGTCCCATGTCGAAGCACCTCAAAACCTTGGAATCGGGCGGCGGTTGGAATCAGGATTCTATCTCAACATGGAGAGATTCTTGCTCATTAGAAGGTCCTCCTCCACCACCGGTACCTAGCCTCCCTTGTGCTGTATACTCGTAACGACCAGCCACGGTTGAGCAGATGCGCGTCATAGTTCCTTTTCGTCCTGATAGATGTACTCTGAACGTTGTGAGTGGACTCCTGGCGGTAACTCAGAGGGGCGGTGGCCATCATCCACTCCACTGACAGCCTACATGCGCACCGGTGACCGAGTCGCTCGAGCCCGACGACAGCATACCTGGATTCAAGATCCAGGGACCAACGCCTTGTCAATGGATTCTAGCACGCCTATTCAACGGCATCCATCGGTGACGCCGCAATCCATTGTTGGTGATCGCCAGTCGGTCGACCTTTAGGCCAAGCCTTTCTGGAGATGTGACATTGTGGGTGGAAACGAGATTGAGGATTATTAATGAGAAGATACGGATCTTCGAGGTCGAAGAGCCGGATATTTGAGGTCGAGGGGATCTTTTATGTTCGAAGAACCAATCTCGCCACGCTGCACTAGCTGGCTGGGGCCATGAGGTCGACGGGCCGATCTGGGAGAGAAGAAGGAAAAAAAATCGACCCTGTTTCTTGCGCGCCAGCTTTCTGGTGGAACACGTTGAAGTTCCGAGTCAGTACGCCCATATTACCTGGCCACACAATCAGGGCTCGAACTCAGGGTCATTAGGATCGGGAGATCTCTCCCTGTCAACCGTTTTAGCAATTGATTAGATTGGCGAACAATTGAATGATGTGCTCAACCCTGAATTTGCTGAAGCCTTGAGGCTGCCTCCCGTCATTCGTCCGTTTTCTCGTGCTCGAATCAAGGACTTTCTCAATGCTAATATTTCACTTCAATCTCTCATAATCTTTATGTTTGTAACATCAGCCCTTCCTTTCTAAAGAAATACGCGCGAGGCGAGTACGCAAAAGTATAACAATACATTCAATTTTTTGTCTTCTACAATCATCTACATCGAACCCGCTGAATTATCCACGAACAGAACTCAAAGGGCCTTCTCGACCAAGCCAACGCCCTCCTTCTCCAAGACCTCGCGGAGAGGGTCACACACATCCTTAGAGTAAGGAGCATGGACACCAGGCTTGTTAAGCACACCATCCAGAACGAGCTGGGTGGCGATACCGCAAGGAAGGCCGACGGTGAGAGCCATGGCGCTGTAGCCCTTGGGAGAGCCGTACGCTTCGAGTGTCGAGGTAAGGATTTGCTAGAGAAAACAGGAACATCAGTCCGCTGAGACAAAGTGACGAACGAAGGAGCAACGATGTCGACGTACCTCACTTCCATCGGCCCACTCAACGTAGAACTTGTGCTGGAGCATAACCAAGTCCCTCTCGCCCTCTTCGTACTTCATCAGACCCTCCAGCCTGGCGCAAAGAGTGTCCAACAAGTTTCCAGCGCGCACTTCAGCCTTGTCGTCGGAGAAGAGACCGATCCATCGCAGACCAGAGATGATACGAGAAGCCTCGGACTCGTTGGGGAACTTGGCGATGGACTTGATCTTCTCGACGAGGACACTATCGAGCACAAATGGGCGTGTTAGCATTCGTCAACGAACGAATGAATCGATAGCTGAATGTTGTACTCACATTTCGTCGCTGCTGTCAGCACCGACAGCCTTTTGGGTAACCTCCTTCCACTTCAACTCACCGGCCTTCAACCAATCCTTCTCCTCCGCATTCAAGAAGCCAATATCCACGAGGGCCTTGATGAACTCGGGGAACCCTTGGTACCTCAAGGTGCCCCGAACAACGGTCTCCGCCTCCGGAATGCCGTACCACTCCTTGAACGGCGTCGAGTCCCTGTTAGGATAAGCGACGAAAGCGAATGCAGGGGTGATGTAGTAGGGCTTGGCATGAGCCATGAGCTCGTTACCAGTGACGGAGACGACTTGGTTGTTGTCATAGAAAGACGCGTTGTTAAGGAGGGCGAGGAGAACTCCGCGAGACGACCAGCTGAACTTGTAGCCGAGGGGGTTGTCGGAGCATTCGGGAGCTGGGAGACCACCGCAGTAGGACAAGAACTTCTTGATCTACAAAGACGCTTAGGGGCTTTATGATGGCAAACGCAGATCAACAATACCCACCTTTCCACCCTTGGCGTGGACTTCGTCAATCGTCTTGACGGCGTACAAGTGGTCGATACCGGGGTCCAAACCAATCTCGTTGAACACAACGATGCCTGCATCCTTGGCAGCCTGATCGAGCTCCCTCATGGCGGGGCTGACATAGCTGGTGGTGACGACATGGGTCTTGCCCTTGATAGCGGCCTTGATCACCTGTGCGTGGTAGGTGTAAGGAATCAAGGAGATAACGAGATCGTGGTCAGCGACGGCCTTGCTGAGAGCTTCTTCGTTGTTGACGTCGAGAGAGATGGGGTTGGTGTTGGGGAGGTCGGCAGCGAGAGCTTGAGCACTGGTCAGAGTGCGGCAGGCTATATTGCAGATTTAACGAAGTGAGTGGGCGGTATAAAAAATGAGACGCACCGATAGTCAACTCGTTCTCGGGCCTTCTGACGATATACTCGGCGCAGGGACGAGCGACGAAACCACTTCCGAGCAGCAAGATTTTCTTAGCAGGCTTTTTGTCGAGCGCAAGGAGGTTCCGACCAAATGTGGGACGGATATCCCTGTCCTCCTCCAATAGCGCGCGAGCGAATTCGGGGAGGATGAAGGCGGTAGGATGAAGCGCCTTGCTGTAGTATTTTGTATCCTTCACCTCACGAACGGGGGTTCGGAGGTCACGACCGGGAGCCTTAGCCGCAACGATGAACCCGATTTGGCCGGATGGGTAGGTGGGAATGGTAGTATACGCGTATTCAGCAGTGGCGAAGATAGTGGAGGTCATAGTTCGGAGCTCCTTGATAAGCGGAAGGTGGAGCCAAAGGCACTCGCCCTGGGTCGAAATGTGTCCTCCAGGCGTGAGAGCATCGTGGAGGAGTTGGAAGTAGGGCTTTTGAAAGAGGGACTCTGCAGGGCCGACGGGGTCAGAGGAGTCAGTGATAATCACATCGTAAGTGGACTCGTTATCGGCGAGGAACTTGAAGCCATCCCCAATGAAGACAGTCACACGAGGGTCGCTGAGAAGGCTAGACATGTGGGGGAGGTATTGCTTGGAGACACGAACGACGGCCTACGGTCTGGGTCAACTTCAGTTGTTACATACCGACTGGAATTCGCACCTCGTCGATGTCGCACAGGACAACCTGCTCAACAGTGTCGTGCTTGAGGACTTCACGGACAACACCCCCATCTCCTCCTCCAATAACCAAGACCTTCTTTGGGTTGGGGTGACTTGCAAGAGGCAAGTGGGCGATCATCTCTTGGTATCTGCAGACGGATATGTCAACTTCCACGTCAACGCATGCTTGAGGCCAACCTACGAGAATTCGTCACGCTCAGTGCACTGAATGACACCGTCCAAGATCAAAACGTTGCCATAGGTCTCGGACTCGAACACCAACACATCCTGGTACAACGATTTCTCGACGTGCAGGATCTTGTTGACCTTCAGGGTCATCGCCTGGCCCTGCCATTGGGGAGAGATCTCCCTGAACCAGCCGTCTACGGTTTCTTTCAGTTCAGCTCGGATTGGGGGGGGGCAGCAAATTGGCACTTACCAACGATTGAAGGATGGGTAAGGACCATTTTCACAGCAAAGCGAGAGATGGAGAATGAAACTGAAGAGGGATCTTTGGTGCTTTTTTTCGCCAATCGAATCGCGATCACCCGAACATATCTAATCTTATCTAAATTATCGAATGAGATAAGATCTCAGTGGTGGCTGTACGCTCTCAACTCGGCGTTTGGGGACTCGGAGTCGGACACCGGATGTCGAGCTGTCTTGTGGTGAAGTGGGCAGGAATTCTGTTAGTGATTCAAAATACCGTCGTGACCTAGGACATACCAGTTTTTGTCCTATCCTCAAAAACGTCCCCATCCGTACGCGCGTGTGACTCTGTGACCATGACCCCGTGGCGTGACCCACCATAATGATCCTGCCAGCCTCTTCTCTCTCGCAAACGCGATATCGATATCGTCGACACAATGGCGTCTCAAATCGGTGAGTATACGCATAAACTACTGATTTCTGACTGAATAATCTGTGCAGATCTTCCATCTGAACTCCGAGCGCTTGTTTGTGCACAATGCTCACCAGGGCAATTGGCGTCTCTATCCCTGACTAACAGAGCTTGGAAGTGGGAAGCAGAGGAGGCGCTTTACACCACCATCATTATTCCTCTATCCCACTATAAGGAGACGTTCTCTGGCTGCATGCGAACTCTCACCTCCAGCACGGACAAGGCTCGTTTTGTCCGTTCCTTATCTGTTGCCTTTCCGACAGAGCTAGATTCGTCCGAAACCACAGAGCTCCAAAGCGATGCTCGCATTAGGGCATTGTGCAGTGCCCTTTGCAACACAGTGTCCTTGAACTTTCTGTCCTTCTTCTCTAACTCTCACTGGGTTGAAAGCCACATTCTCCTAGTTGAAAGTTTGCTTCAGTAAGCGCGATTCAGCCTGCTTTTATCCTCCGCTACTTTATACTGAATGAACTTTCATCAAGGAAGCAACATTTTCTCCTGGACACTTTATACATCACAGGTCTTCAAGACTATTGTAGTCTTGTGCAATGTCAACACCGGCTCAAAGCGGTGGGTCTCTGGAGGGGGCAGGACTTTGATCAAAAAACCCGTGTCAAAGAGTGGGCTCGAAACTCTTCAAAGAGGCAACCTCCCGACCAAATCTCCGCAACACCCTTGGTCTTCTCGATGGAGGTGACAGACCGCTTCGATGCCTACATTGTGGAACAAATTACGATCCTCGATATCTCCCCCCATTCGGTTCCTCCGGCCCTTCCTCTACCGCGCTTCCCAACCGTTTCTGACTGTGATGGAAAAGCCATTGCAGGTGATCAGAAGAATTTGAAGACACTCACCTTCAGTCCGTCACCGATTCATAAGGTGAATTTTGTTGTTTGGGATCTAGGTGTCGATTCTCTGGCGGACGTGGAAAGGGTCGCTCCGCTCATATTCGCTGCCTTCCCCAAAGCAGCCACGCTCGAGCTGCAGGTGATGGAGTATCCCACTCCATATAACATCGTAAGTGTCTCGCTATTTCCCCCCAAAGAGCCATATCAACGTGCGGAGCATTAGTCTGACATTTACTGGCGAATCCTTCACAGCCTTTCTCCGATCTGGAACGTCTCCTGTCACATATTGGGCGACAGCTCCAAGAATTTTTTATCAGCAAGTCTAAAAGACGGGATGAGAGTGGTCGGTTTTTCATCTACTCGTTGACACCAGATGAAACGTTGGACATGAACAGAAAGATTCTCTCTCTCGTAACCAACTGTAGAGCCGGACGCTGCCCAAATTTAGTTGTGGTGGATATCTTCTGGCTATTTGCATTCGCGGAAGACTAAGGGGTGGCTGTGAGGATACAGTTTGTTATTATAACCATGTTTGCAAGCGATTCAACGTCGTCTTGAGTTCTGAACACATGGATTTTTTCGCGAATCGATCACCTGAAGATATCTGATATATATCTTGTCCTGTGAGATAAGATCTTATAACACGGTGGCTGTATGCTCAACAGACCGCCGCACAACGAAGGCGTGCTCGGACGCGTATGCACAGAAGTACAGTTACCGAGCTTTTTAGAAGACCATCTCAGAGATTCGAACTCGGACTGCCATCATAGAGACTCCACCGTGATCTCGGGTGTTCCCCAATTTCTCAATCTCATCGGGTATCATATATTAGTGCCGGCAGGGCGATCGGGTGGCTGAATCGGTGGGGACACTCAAGGGTCGATATCAGCACTTGGGTGGGTAAGGTGGAGAGGGGAAGCAAGAAAGAGCGAGGGAGGGGGAAGAGATCTTGGGGCTTTATGTACGCGACGCGCCCGTGACGTGACCGTGATCCACGTGGCGTGACCTCCATTCCCGCCTTCTCAGGCTGAGGGAGAGCTGTCCAACCTGTTGTGGGTCAACAGCCATACCGATACCTTACACACTGGCGTTTCACGCAGGTGGGCATATCCAATAAAGTACTGATGATGAACTGAATATTCTGGCAGATTTTCCACCTGAACTCCGAGGGCTTGTCTGTGCGCAATGCTTATCAGGGCAATTGGCGTCCCTATGCCTGACGAACAGAACATGGAAGTGGGAAGCAGAGATGGCGCTCTACAGCACTATCATTATTCCTCTATCTCACTGTAAGGAGACGCTCACTGGCTGTATGCGAACTCTCACTTCCAACGCGGACAAGGCTCGTTTGGTCCACGCCTTATCCGTCGCCTTTCGGACAGAATGGAATTCGTCCGAAGCCACAGAGCTCCAAAGCGATGCTCGTATTAGGGCACTGTGCAGGGCTCTTTGCAACACCGTGTCCTTGAAGTTTCTGTCCTTCTTCTCTACCTCTCGCTGGGTCAAAAGCCACAATTTTCTAGTTGAAAGTTTGCTTCAGTAAGCGCGATTCTGCTTTTTTAGTATCCCCCGCTACTTGACACTGAACGGACTTTCATCAAGGAAGCGACATTTCCTCCTGGACACTTTATATATCACAGGACTTCGAGACTACCGTAATCTTGTGCAATTTCAACACCGGCTCAGAGTAGTGGGTCTCTGGGGTGGCCAGGATTTCGATCAAGAAGCCCGTATCAAAGAGTGCGCTCGAAACGCTTCATAGAGGCAACCCCCCGCCCAAATCCCCGCAACGCCCTTGGTGTTCTCAATGGAGGTGACAGACCGCTTCGATACCTACGTGGAACAGATTACGATCCTCGATGTCTCCCCCGATTCAGTCCCTCCGGCCCTTCCTCTACCGGGCTTCCCAATCGTTTCTGACTGTGACGGAAAAGCCGTTATGGGGGATCGGAAGAATTTGAAGATACTCACGTTCAGTCCGCCACATATTCGTAAGGTGGATTTTGTTGTTTGGGATCTAGGTGTCGATTCTCTAGCGGACGTGGAGAGGGTCGCTCCGCTCATATTTACTGCCTTCCCCCAAGCAGTCACGCTCGAGTTGCAGGTGATGAAGTATCTCACTTCACATAACATCGTAAGTGTCTCGTTATTTCCCGCCACAGAGCCAGAGCAACGTCAAGAACACTAGTCTGACTAACGGTAAATTATTCGCAGCCTTTCTCCGATCTGGAACGTCTCCTGTCGTATATTGGGCCTCAGCTCCGAGAATTTTCTATCAGCAAGTCTACGAGACGAGAAGAAAGTGGTCGGTGTTTTGTCAACTCGTTGACACTAGATGAAGCGTCAGACATGAACAGAAGGATTCTCTCCCTCGCAACCAACTGTAGAGCCGGACCCTGTCCGAAATTACGTTTGGTGGATATCTTCTGGCTGGGCTATATGTATTCGGAAATCAAGGGGTGGCTGTGAGGATACAATTAGTTATGACAGTCATGTTTGCAAGCAATTCAACGGCGACTTGGATGCTGAACACAGAATATAACTGGCTTGTAAGTTTTCAGGGCCTCGGAGATGAAATAACGAAACCGTTCGCTACGGAGCGCCGTGACCCCTGCCACAACAATTGAAGCTTGAAGCATGCGTGTGTCGCAGACTTCACCAGCTCGCTCCCTGGTTTTTCTAAGCGCATAAATTCCAGGGGCGGAGCCGAGACACAAGTCACAAGATAGTACAGTAACCTGGATTGCAGCATATGTATGCTGCTTGGACTCCCAAAGCTACCGCAATATCCTCGGTATCCAATATCGTGGAGTCTCACTATCGATCGACCCCAACATAATATAGACGAACCTACGATTCCCCCCGGACTTCGTGAAAGCACGTATTTTGGACAATCACCCATATGTCTTCGCACTGCCGTGCGAAGCATAGGCCGCAGCTACGCATGCTGCGGAGAACTGGATGCTCTGACTTCATTGATAGCCTATTAATAAACTAGGAAACTGAATTGGCTCTCACTTGGGGATGGTATAACCGACAGGAACGGGATATAAATCACACTGAAAGAGAGACATGACGGGGAAGAGAGCGAGGATGGAAAGGTTGGAGGTTGGACGGGGACGCGCAACTCGGCGCTATCGGTGAGCACCACGCGTCGCATGAATCAAAGTCGTCGTGCTTGAGCTAACCTGTTGCACTTCTCCGAGTCCTCCTATTTGAGCGTGTTCTCTGTTTCACCTTCTGTGGACGCAGAATCAAAAGAGCTACAGTGTATCCCAGGCTTGGTAACCAGCTTATGAGAGCGGGGAATCTAAGTTCTCTGATGACAGAAGTTGAGTTTGTCCAATCGTGGATGTCGTGCGCATTGCAGTTGAAAATTGACGGTTCTTGGGGAAATTTTCATCATATTCCGGAGATTGGCCCGATGAAACTGTATGTCAGGCGACTACCACCTACGTGGCTCACTTACACTGAACCATAAACCCAAGGCTTTAGCAGTGTTGGTGACCCCTACGGGATTGAGTGTTCCATTCTCTTTTGTTGGAAGAAAACAGAACACCCTGCACCCTGGTTGCTGTTCACTCGAACTACGGACACAACTATCACGCTCCATCGAGTTCTCCGGGTCCCATGTTCTCCGTCCAAGAAGTAGAAGCGAACCACAGTCTCAGCGTTGGTCTCACCATTGGAGCGGCTTGCGTCAGTATTCTCAAGTCTTAGCTTAGTTCTGAGAAGCGCAGTATGGATATCCTTGACGCGTTGAGCGTGTCATGTTAGAGGTAGCATTCTGGACTCACTGGTAAGGTAGAAGGATAAACATCGCCATCGATGAGATTTCCAGAAATCCGGTGATGATCACCGGCAATCATGGGACATCCACCCGAGTTCTTCGAGCCACAGCACTGAAATCATTGTTGAGTCAATAGACCTTTTGTTCCTTGAATCTCCTGGGTAGGTTCTGCAATGAGTCAATCAATACCCAACGTATTTTGTATATATAGCTTTAGGGTGGGACGCTTCCTGCCCCATTCTTGTTATGCACATACTATAGACCCACAGCCCACTTCGCGCAGATTTCTAAGAAGCCAAGTGATACGTACCTTCTAGCGCTCCCTTGGATTGTTCTACACCTTTTTCGTCCAGAGCCTCGAGGAAGGCTTGAGATCACGTCTTCTCTCGCCCCTTCCACGAGCCTTGCACTCACGAGTTGAAGTGCCCCTGATTCTGGCAAATTTAACCTCCGAGTTCCCAGATGCTTTGGCTTTGAGCGCTCATCTTCTACGGGTCCTGGTAGATCGGACTCATATCTCGGCCGTGGTGCGATTGGTCTGCTCCACTGCGCAACTTTAGTGATATTGGTAAGGAAAGTCAGAATATATGACGACCGGTATCCCGTTGGCCGACAACTCAAAGCCATTGAGAATCACAACGGTCATCACCAGATTCTTATACTTCATAAAACAATATGGTTCGTAGCCGAGCCTATAAGGCTTACTTAGACGCTGCGGTTAGGAGCGGAACCACGACTTCGCCCCCCTCCTGTCAATCCACCCCCTCCCCTCTATACACCTATGTCAGACGTTGCAAATGGGAGATTTTATGCGGTGAGCATCTACAGTGCTCGTATCTTGCTCTATTACTAGCCATTCATGGTTTACACCTCCTTAGTACATGACAGGTTCGTGCATCTGGTTACCCAAGTAGTTCTGGCTCATTGCTCATTTGAGCGGCTTAACAGCCTCAGTGTTTACAATGTTTGTGCGTTATCGCCGTCTTTAAGCCTAGGCACTCGGGCTACGTTTTTCTGACTTTGAAGAAATAGGCCTGCAGTTATTTCGAGACTTTGGAGGGGGAGGTAACATTGGCGTCTGTATACTTTGTGACGATGGCCAGACTCAACTCTCACGTGTAGGTGGCATTTATCTGGCCAGAGAAGTGGCGGCTGTCGAAATTTCTGTTCTTATTGAGCAGATATGGGTCCCTGGTGCGACTGTTCTTCACCGCAGTAGCGACATTTCCTACTGCCAACAGGATCTCCGATAAAGTGAGCCAACATTTCGACCTAGCCACCGTACCATCTACATTGATATTGATGAAGGAAACAGGTGTGCGGCGGTATCATTATTGCAGAGCATGGTCAGTCGGAAATTATGATATCCCAAATATAACGAAACAGTGACTCCTTGGCTAGTTTTGGCCACCATCGTGAACTATTCTGCAACAGGTGAGGAATTCCTGAGTGCTTGGACTTAGGTTTAACAATTCAATAGGGGTCATGGTGCTGTGCCTTTACGCCATTTTGGGAGCTCAAAGAGCTCAACTTTACCTCCTCGGGATTGTCTACGTTGTGCGTGTTGCACGATGAAATGCCGATGTAAATTAACCGTCTGGCTCACTTTTTTCTTCAATAGGCCTTCTTCATCACCTCAGTTGTTCTCATGGCTATTGATGACCACTTCTCAAGCTGTAAGTGCATCAATCAACCTGGAGTAATCTTATCTTTCAGAGTATAGCCTACTCAAAACGACCATTTTTAATCCAGATGCTAACGCACCATTTGGGGAAGGCTACGGATATCTATGCAAGGCGAAACATTACCGTCCAATCTTCAAGGAGGCAGCTGTATGGACATCGTTTTTAAGGGAGGCAGGTGGGTAGCTTGACGTTCACGTCGCTTCACTGAGACCACCTTGATTCACAATTACTCAGCCATGTCTCTGCTCGCTGCATATGCCATGTACACGCAGCTTCGAGGAAGGTCGGGATATTTTGCAAGGATGTTGTCTCGTTACGGAGGAGCACATTATTCGATCGCGTGCAGTCAGTGATCAATCATCCCAAATCTAATGTTTTCACTTACCAGCGATGTTCCTCCATTTATCGATCCTAGTAATCGGTTTATTGGACGCGATCTTGAAGACTCGTACTGTTCATGCACAGCGAAGTGTCATCTGTGTTGTTGCGTGGGCGTCTACAATTGTTCACCCGTTGTTGTCCAACCGACTTCTGATCAAGATACACAACGAAGCAATGAATGGGAACGAGCGACGGGTGGCAGTCATCTCCCCCATCACGTTTGCTGTATACACCACAAATCAATCCTCAGAAACGGTGTGAGGTCCAAGTTGCGCCACATCGGCGCAAGGCGTTTGTTACTACCTGATTGGCATGGGTTTAGCAGGGGCTTTCCCAAATTAAAAGACTGTCCATTGCTTCTCTCGTTCTTTCCTCCTCTTTCCCTCCTTATATCCTCAGGCACGTTTCTCTACAGAGATCGGTAGCCGTATCTTAGATAATTAGTGTATTCATTTCCTGGATCCTTCCTGTGGTTGGGTCTATGTAATTAGTCTGTAGTATGCTTGATCGCCCTTTCTCTCTAGCGAATAGACGCCTAATTTCTGCCAATGGCTTGAACTGACTGTCTGGGAGGTAAGAGTGAGTGAAGTCGACATGCAGTGTGCCCTCTAAAGCCGAGGGCATCTGCCTACCGTCTTTTCTATCCTATTACTAGCGTGCAGGACCCAAGCTCGTCAATGAACTTGGGCCTCAGTGCGCGCACGGAAAATTGAGATTCGAGCATTTTGACGAAGTTCGAGTAGCTCTGCGATCCGCTCGAGATAGCTTTACTGTGTTGAAAACGTTGCAGTCCTGTTGCCGCCACTGGGAAAAGAAATGCTGACTTGGTGAAGCAGGACTCCGTTATAGTAGCCCATCAAATAATGTCTCCAGCTCTTTTTACAACTTCTCAAGCGTCTGAAATCCTCTCTTTGTGGATGATTTTGACCCTGGGGAACGTGGGCAATTTGCATAACGACAGGTGAAGGAAGATTCCATAAATTCTGCCTTATCCTCCCTATCATCGTTTCGGATGGTAATTTGTTTGATCGTGCCTTGGGGCTTCTAGTGACTGGTGTGTCTTTCTTCAAAAATGCCTCTCTTTCGAATCCAGTCCACATCTTCTACTGTGCAGGCCCAAAGCCAACTAAAGGCAAGCTGAACTTTTAGGAAAGGCGTAATCGACCCCCTGTGTTTTGAGCTTGGAGATTCAAAGAATTGGAGCGTCCAGATCCGCTCGTATTGTTCCACTGGCACTATTTTACTACTCGAGAGGCAATCGTTGCAGAGAGTTCGCGATTGGCCAGTAACTCAGCGTCGCATCTGTAGCCGGGCGTCTGACGTCACTGCGCGACCCATTTCAAGTTGCTTGTGCCTGATTGGCAACGGCTTTGCCACGTGTTTGTGCCAATGTTCGCGTTCGAGTCTCGTCGGCGTTGATTCCGCCATTCCATCCTCTGGCTCAGATTTTGTTTTGGATACAGTGTAATAATTGGTGGGTATCGTCTTTTAAAAATGGTTGGAACGTAGTGAGACTGAACTCGGCTCGAAAGAAGGAACGACGATCAGATGTTCCACCAACCAGCGTCGGAAAGGGTCTTCTCCAGCCCCGAGATTTTGTCGTTGATATTCGGGTTTTTATCGCACACGGACTGCTCAACAGCAGCCAGGTGTGACGACGAAGAGGATGAAGAAATTGCACAAAGTGAACTCTTTCCAAGTTCAACCCCGACATGCACCTGCTCGTGTCCCCAATGCGTTCCGGAGGAGTCCAAGTCGAGTCGGACCGTAAGCCTGCCTTCGCCGTTCGTCATGCCGCTCGTTCCGGACACACAAGTCGACAGCCGGGGAGAGCAGAGCGGTGACCGGGATCACAAACGATGGAAAGGGAAGGAACGGATGCAGGACGACGAAGAGGACTCGACCGACAAAACAATATGTCATTGCCTACTCCCAACTCACCGACAGCTATCCGGTCTCTTCAAATCATCGTTATCCAGTGCAAGAACACTGGATTTGGGACCCAACCGTCCTTCGTACAACCTCAACAATGCTCTCGTTTGCAAGATTTGGAGCTCCGTCGCGTTGGACGTGCTATGGCGCGTCGTCGATCGTCCCGAAAGGCTCTTCGCATTACTGGACGGGGCTTGGGGCTCCAAGCTTGTTGAACCGAGCAGCTGGAAGCTCAGGAATCTGCGAGGGTTGTGTTTGGAGGAGAGAGGGAAAGGTCGGGTTCCGGGATGGTGGAAGCCCGGTGTGAAGGCATTTCTCGAGCTTCACGACGATGACGATAACGAAGGAGAAGAAAGCTCCGAATGCGTCTCGGATGCTCAGCAGACAAGGTCCAAACGAGTCAGAAGACGGGAATACGAATTATACGTATGTTCTTCCTCTCATTTTCAAGCTTTTGCCATTCCCTAATTACCCTACACCCAGTCCTTCCGAGCAACTCCAACGCCTACTTCGTGGTCTCGTTTCGATCTCTACTCCCGGCGCGTCAAACACCTCATTTACACGCGTCCTTGCCTGTCCTCAAGCGCTCTGAACGCTATCGCGGTCACCCGTCCACGTCTCGCCGTTCTCACAAAAATGCATTCCTTATCCTGGGCCGACAACCCACTGAACCACGCAGTGGTATTCATGCACGAGGGCGTAAGGAGTCTAGAGCTCCGAATCGGCGTATTTGGCGCGTACAAGGTTGACGGGGGAGTCAGCCTCGAGACCGTGGCCGGGATGTACAGCGAAATGGGTTTGGACGGGTACGAATACGCAGACGGGAACGTGGAGCCGAGCATGGGAGATCTATTTGGTGTTGCAAGTCACACCGACGACGACGATGAAGAAGAACGGGAACCGGTATTGCCCAACAAAACTCTCACTCGAACACTCGCGACTCAACTTTCCGAAATACCGAGGAGGATGCCGAACGTTCAGACGTTGTGTATCAGCTCATTCATTCCGGCTTCGCTTTACCTCCCTGCGCTGTTATGCACGTTATTCCGGGTCTCATCCTCATCGAGCCAGTATCCTGCCCTTTCGAAACTCAGCCATGTAACCCTCCCGCGATACTATACCTCCTCGTCGCTCCTCGGGCACTTGGTTCATTTACCGGAACTCGAAGTGTTGGAGTATGAGTGGGATGAAGGTGTTGGGTGGGGAAGGCCGGCGGATGTGGGTGTTGGGAGGTGTCTGCCGGAAGGATGGAAGACGGTGGATATGGATGCATTACAGGCGTCCAACAGCGAGAACAACGACAACAACAGTCCCAAGAAGGGTTGGTTCACCGGGTTCTTTGGGCGAGGCCGGAAGGAGAAGGATGAAATCTTGGAGGGAACTAGCTCAGAGGACCGGGCTGAGCAAGACGAAGCGGAGGAAGCTGCCGAGATGCTGGTCGATTTGAGCCCCTCTGCATCCCCCATCCGACCCAGTCCGAAATCTCGCAGGAGCCGCAGTCGCCATCATCGTCGTTCCTCATCGCACTCGGTATCAGCGAGGCTTAGAGTGTGTTCGTATGGGATTGAGTTGGTCGAAGACGACCCACCTTCTGCTTCCCCTCGTCGTCCGGGTACGGATACCGGTTCACTCGCTACCACTTCTACCTTTTCTCATCCTACCTCAGCAACACGCGATTCCGCCAGCGAAGGGATATTCGACAAACTCTCAGATCTCGGCCTGACCATTCCGATATGCGAGGCGAAGAAGCTGTTATTGTCTTCCCCTCCGCATCCCCCTTCAGCTACTACCACATTCAACTCCTTTTCGCCCAACGACGATCCCAACGCCGACGCCGCCACCTCAAGCCCCGCAAAGCAACCCAAATCGATTAAACGTGACCTACCGCCTCTGTGGCCTCAGAACCTCGTATGTCTCCACATCGAAGCTCCACCGGGTGTGTTGAGCAGTGCGAGGGAAGTGGGGGAGTTTGTTAGAGCGATCGCTCTCGCGTGCTATAGCAGCCATCATGATCAAGGGCAACCGACTGCGGCGAGGTTGGAGAGGCTGGGTATCATTTGTTGTGCGGACCCAGAGTCGGGGTGTGAAGCGCTGTTTGGGCGGTATACGCCTGAACAGGACGGGGATGGGGATGGGAGGTTGAGTTTGAAGACGATTGAGCCTTTGCTGGAGCTTGTTCCGGTGGCGAAGTCGATGGATGGGTATGGGGAAGAGGGGGAGGTCGAGCAAGGGCAGCTCGGGGTTGGGGAAGGTTCGACGAAATCCTCTCGTCGCGCTCAATCAACACGGCCGGTGGCTGCCAGACTTACACCCAAGTTCGCTTTGAAGTCTTTCGAGATTTCGCACCATCTGCCTATGGCGCTTACGCAGGAGGATGTGGAGGTTATTGCGGAGAGGTGGGGAGGGTGTATAGAGAAATTGAGTTTGTGCTCTGAGCCTATGGCTGCGTTCGGCATATCGGGGACGCCCCAAGATTCTTCAAGTTCCAACCCACTCGGACGGGATCGTCGTAAAGGGACGATGCTGACGTTGGCTGCGCTACTTCCTTTTGCAAGGCACTGTACGGAGCTGAGAGAGCTGGGGTTGTTCTTGGATGCGACGAGGGGTGTGAACGGGCTGGTTGGGCTTTTGTTTGATGATGGGTCTGCTTCCTCGCTATCATCGTCATCGTCAGCATCGGCGCTCAACGCCTCTCCGTCCACCCAATCCGCTACTACCCAGCCACTCGGCACCGACACGGAGCGCAAAGACGTCGACACATACACGAGGTCCATCGCACACCGTTACCTCTCGGGACCCCTCTCCAACCCGGACATACCGCATGCGTATCCAGTGTTTAGGTCTCTTGTGAGGCTGAATCTGGGCGTGAGTGCCATTGAGGTCGGGATTGCTGATCTGGAGAATGCGGGGTACGATTTGTCGTGGTCGAAGGGGAAGGGGAAAGAGGGCACGGATACAGACACAGACGAAGCAGAGTCACAGGAGGAGGAGGACGAAGAGGAAGAAGGGCTGCGAGGCGTACTGAGGGAGGCTGCGAGAGTCCGCCTTCAGGAGAAACATGGCGACGAGCAAGTGGGGGAAGAGTACGATGATGAACTGGACTTTATAAGGAGGACGGGGGCGAGGTTGGGTCTACTGGAGGAAAATGAGATTGAATTATCCGAAATGCTGAATAACAACCGCGGACATCTGTCTACGGATTACTCCAGCACCAGTTCCCTCGTCCCCATCTTCCTAGGTCAGATCCTCCCCTGCTTCCCTGCTCAATCTCGTCCTTATCACGGTGCCTCGTCGACCAACTCGGGACGGAGTGCTGCCGAAATGGGTTGCTTCACGACCGTGATCGAAGCGGGGATGACGTGGTCTGCGTCGGCGCCTTCGTTTACGGCTTCGGGCAGTGCCATTGAGGAGAGTTGGGATGTTGGAGAGCCCTATGAAGTCGAGAAAGCTAGACAGAAGAGAAGGAGGGAGAGGCAGGGAGAGGGGCCGCAGGAGGAAGAGGATCAACAGGTCCTGGAGGATGATCAGGACGAAGACGGGTCGCCGGAAGGAGACACGGAGGGGAATGAGAACGAGAATCCAGGGCAAGAGGAGCCCGGAGCCGCGGGAGATGAAGAGGACTACCGGGAGTATAGCGAAGAACGGGCGGACAGTGACGATCAAGCCGATGGTCAATATTCTGAACTCCAACAGACGCAAGCTACTACTACTACCAACTCGGCTCCCTCAATGCCTGATAAACCTACCGGCGACGTAAACCTAACCACGTCCCCGGCGACAGCTCAATCTGGCAGTATCACCATTCCTTTCCTCCCCCTTCCACCGACGTTTGCCTCACCGCAAGGACACTACCCGCCCCTTCTCAGCGCTCTGGTTCGTGCACGGGTCGATAAATGGACTGCGATGAACGACCAAATTTTGCCGATGGCTGCGGCGATGAGGGAGGGAGCGTGGGTGTGGGGTGGACGTGTCGCGAGGGAGCTTGCGAGGAGAAGGAGGGAAGTCGACGAGTTGAGCATGAGAGTGGATGTGGTGGATGGGCTAAGGCAAATGCAGAGTAAGAATAATAGGGGAGGAGGGAAGGAAGAGGTAGTAGGCGTTCCGGATGGGTGTACTATAATCTGAGCTGTGATCTTCCGAAGGGGTATCTACGTTTGCTTATTCTCTTGTGCTTTGGCTATGGTTATATCTACGATGGCTTATCTTGTGCTTTCGCTACGGTTATATCTGCGATATTATGTTGCTATTTATTATGGAGCTCAGGCTTTTTAAGTGTACATTTTATTACTATGATCTCTGTTCATGTATGTAGCCTACAGTATGGCGCGAGTCAAATCATAACGAACGTAAAGGAAGTCTGGAAGCAAAATAAGATTTGAATGAACATTCCACGACACCCACCCCTGGTCCAGCGATACCGATGCTTTCTCAGACTGCCACGGGAGAAAGTACAGTGCTATCCCTGAGAGAGCTATTCCTGAAAGAGACGTCATCGTACTTCTCGTAGCTCTCCCTCTGGATGGTAATCTGCAATTTCTCGTCCCCCACTGATTTTCTTGAGCCTGCAAGGGTGTCACTGCACTTGGAATCCACCGTCGCCGACGGCCTGGCAACTCGAATCTAATGGCATGAATCAATTAGAGGCGGGAAGATTCAGTTAGGTGCGAGCAAGGCTACCCACCGAACGATTCCTGAAACTAGTGAGCCTGGTCGACGAAGCGCCCGATTTGTTGAACTCGATAACCTTATCGCCTTCTGAGCGGATGTATGATCGGGCGTTCAGGTTGGCAAGGAGCATGATGACATAGACCGGAGAGATGATGAAACAGAATGCAATGTGGACCAGGTTTTGCGGATACCGGATGGACTGGTGTACATATGTAAGTATGAGATTGCGGGATGACAGATGTGGACTGGAAAATGGAGGAGTGTCATGTACGTACCGTTGCCATTGTTATAAGGCCGAACAGCGCTGTCCAAATACCCGTGTTAACGGTAAGCAGTAAGAGGCGCTGGACCATTGAGGCTCCACTACGAGCAATGCAAGAATTTGATTTAGCAAGTGACTATAATCGAAAGAAAGCGGGAATTTACGCACGATGTGGCTCCGGCTGTCCCGCTCACTACTTCGAGATAGGTGCGCCAGAGGAGTATGCAGAGCCCGGTGGCAAGCAGAACGTCCGCTGCTGCTACCACTACCATGTTTGCCACGACCAGTGCCTTGTTCAGAGGAATTAGCATTCGCATATTGCTTGATAGAGGAAGAAGAAATGGGCGTACTAGCATGGTTGATCGTGGGATCGCCTCGGGATTGTCGTGTCGTATCCAATTGACAGTGGTGAGGACGAAGCCCATAGCTTTGGTTCTCTGTTCAGACCTAAACTGAACACGAAAATGGGATTAAAGATCGGACTTACCGAAATGGAAGAGGATGCATGGAGCCTTGGGATGAACAATCAGATGCGAGCTTCATTGGCTGGTAGGGAAATGATGATACGAACCAGAGGAATGACAAAGAACCATCGAATGCGATTTTGAACTGTAACCAACAAGTCTGATGTGAATGAACGTTGAGGGGAAATGTCCGATTCGAGACCTACATCTCCAAATTCGATACATGAAGAAAATTTGGACGGGAACGGCGACCCAGCTCTGCATGTATTGTCAGATGACGCGGGAGAGTTTCCTAACCTTCTGAGTTCACTCACCGTGGCAATGTGCGTAAACTAGATGGCGCAGTGCGTTGGTATACTCAGGAAACTGACGCGTATAACAAATGGAAGGCTTACGATCATCAATCTGCAACAGGAGATATCTGGGTAAGAGACTGAAGAAATCATGCAACGCGCCAAAGATCCACTTACCGGTTTGGTCCTGTAGGGTTCATGACTCTGCCGCTAACCAAGTCCTGGTAGTCTGAGGCGGTAGAATTGGCATTTTATCATCACTTTCGAGAAATTCCGGCAACTTACTGCCCACCACGATGAGACATTTATGAACGGTGTCCATTGCCCTGAGTTGTGAGGTTAAGTGATCACAATCCTTCGAAATTTAAGGGGGAGCGGTAAACTTACCATACCCACACTACCAGCGACCTCAAACGCCAGGAATCGCCGGGATAATTACTGTAGCACCAAGATACGTCAATACCGGACGTCCCCAATCGGTCGAAACGGACAAACCTGGTGAAGAAATTGATGCTGCAGATCATCGTGCTTTAGTACGCAGAGCCTAATGATAATGGGAGACTTTGTGCGATCTCTACGTACACTTGCATAGTTGCGATACCTGAAGGTTGATAAGATTTATGAGCTATTGGCAACCTGAGCATGACGCACCCCATAACGCCATGCAAATGAAGGTCCCAAGGAATATGGCTCCTGTGAATGGACCTAAGTCGTATGCTGGGGTACATCCTAACGCCGGGTTAAGACTCGGATCCATGGCTGCGACTCCTACAGTGACCTGGATGGAAGGTAGAGATGTCTTGTGATAGGAGAGGGGGGAAGAACAAAAGAAGATTCGCGGGGGCACAATCGAGCTTCAAATATCGGCAGGTCTGAAGCTGTGCCTGTAACGCCTGCCATTCAGAGTTCCACTTCTCGGAAGTTCATTGTCGTGGCGCGATGGGTTTTCTCATGTGTAACTGCGCATTCCTTTCATGGACAGTTGCGAAGATGGACGTGAAAGATGAGATAAACAAATAGACAAGTAGTGGCGTGCACCAGCCATACGCCCCTCACCATTTGTCCAATGAAATCTTTCCTGCCGGCATAATTCTCTGCTTCGAGTGTCAGATCATCACGCCTTAGACAGAGAAGACGATGGGGCTCAAACCGTTTCGAGGAATTTCGAGGGGAGGTTGCGGCTGAGCAATGTTTGATCATCAAAAGAACAACCGACGAAGGAAAGATGTAGCATGTCTCTCCGGGCCCCGGTGCCGTGCATCACTGACACTCCGAAGGCCGATCCAAGGCCGATCCATGAATGATGCGTGAACGTCGCCCGCAAGGAGGTTATGAGGGGCGCAATTCACGATGTTCATCATTGTCTCGAGCGATCGCGGCCAATCAGCCAAGCAGGCCCAGCACGAGGTGAACAATGGGTACGAGATACAAGAGGCCCTCCGCCTCGTCAGTGCTTACGAGCAACGCGTTTTGAAACATAAACCTGGTTTCCTATGTTGTACGTTAGCATCAGTTGGATGTTGAGCGGCCAGTATGGTCCCAGACGGCGAAACTTGGCTATGTGTTCAGTGCCGTACACACAAAGGTCTTTTGGAAGGTGGTCAGGTACAAGATCCGTTTTGAGTGGGGTTCAATTTCCGAAAGAAGGCGAGAATTCTGTAGAGGTTGGCATAGAACAAGGTTGCTCGTAATGAGGGGGATCACATGAATACGTTATGAGCAAAGATGTCTAGCTTAAAATGAGGAAGCAATTCACAAGCAGGTCTTGCCTGATAGAAATGGGACTTGGCGTACTTTTGAAACGGTGATATTGAGCAATTGGATTCCGTATCCAAGAGCAACCAAGTTGATAAATTGGTTGCTCGTTTTCTTTCGTAACGGCTTGCGTTCTGGGATTTTTCCAGAAAAAGTGGTCTTGTTCCTCCTGTTCATCCAAACAAGGAAAGAGATGGTGCGGGGGTCATCTGAGGCCATGGACGATACTAGTTTGTGACGGCTCCTCCTAAGCCGCGCGCAAGTTTGGAATGTCCAGCCAAACCGGAGAAGTTTTTTCTGTACCTCTAGTCCTCGTTTTTGCACCATTTGCGAGGCGTGGTGTATGTTGGATTCTGATTATTGCGGAATGGAACCCAGAGCGTGCGATGACTAGGATTCATAACAACACCAAATACTATGTGGCACCTGACGAAAAAAAAAGTTGCTTGGACGGGGCACTCGCGGCTGAAGGCAGCGTTCTTCGTTTCTCTATATCTTCCACTATGACCTCTACCCGCATATATGTCGGAAGATTCAATGGGATCGTCCACCTCTATACGGAAACTGTGAACCCATTTTGACCTTTGGATACAAGACTGCCAGCCTCGAAGGCGACGGTGAGGGTAGTTTTTACTGAATTTCGTTAAAATGGAGGCTCGAAGGATTTGGACTTGGAAAAGGGTATGATCACGACTAGACATTTTCATCTGCTTTCCAGTGGTTGTTGAATCTCGAGAACAAACGCTTCTAGGGCGGCCGGCGCTCGATAGATCTAAGTATGCCTCCTATCAGGGCGACTTTTATCCTCAGATCTGACATAGATTCACATTTTTTCATGGTTGCCGGCAGGGGGACTCAGGGGGAACGTCTTGGTGAGTCGTGAATCACTGCACTCGAATCATGTGTTCGAGAAACTGATTACAATGTGTAACGTGATATGTTAAAGTGCTAGGCTATGGTAAGAGCGCATACAAGGTTACTTATCCGGAACCTGGGCAAGGTTCGCCGCATGGGAAGAACAAAATACAACAATTTGGTTGGCATCGGTGTAAATAAAAAGTGAAGATCCTTCGAGGATCACAGCCAAGAGATCGAGGAAGAAAGATAGAAGAAGTGGAAGAAGCATTAAAGGGTCGATTCGTCGTAGCGAGGAGGAGGGGATGCTGGTTGAGCCGAATTCGATGCGGGAGGCTCTTCGTCTACATCGAGGTTCCCGATAACGGAAGTATCTCCCCCACACCTCTCAATCTCCTTCTCACACCGCTGAATAGCTTTATACAGCCTCTCGATGACCTTCACCTCCTCCTCCCGGGCCTTGATCAACAATGGCAACTGCTCCTTGACCGCATGCCAAAAATCTCGCCTGCTTTGGGCAATGGGAAGAGTAACTCCACGCTCGCGGCAGACAGTCCCGGAATGGACAGTACATTCTTCGTAGAGGATCTTGCTGAGGAACAACAAAGCCTCCTCGCGACCAATATCAGGGAGTCCAGGACCACCAATGATGAGGTCGTCCATGGCGACGAGGGGATGAGGATCCGTAATGGTCTTCAGATCAATGCCGGTGTTGTCCAGGTAGATGGAGAGTTTGGTTAGGTTGGGACAGAGCCTCCCGAAGACGTCGAGGGACTTTAAGGACGGGAAGTCGCGGTGGTCGTAGGTGGCGGGTTCGTAGTCGGGATCAGGGTTCAGCTCGAGGAAAATAATGTCCTTGAGCTTCGTTGCGACCTCCTCAACCTTCGCTTCCTTGAAAATGAGAGGGTGCTCGTGGAGGAAGGCGAACTCTTCGAGATTGAGCCCGTCGAGGACAGGCTGAAGGTCGTCGACAGAGGGGCATTCTTCGAGGGTAGGGTGCAGGCGTTGCTGGAGTGGTCGGGAGTAGCATTTGGCAATGCATAAACTTTGGACTTTGGGACACTTCCTGGCGATCTCGATGCACAGGTCGCGAACAGCTTCTCGGGATTCCATTCGAGGAGTGTACACGACGAGAGCCGTCAAGCTGGGAGGAAGTGGGTTCTTCTGCAAGAACTGGATCACCTCACGGAATGGGGCAGCCAATTCGAGCATTTCCAGTGCAGGCCATAAACGATTGGAAGGTGGGATGTTAGGCTGGAATCGGCGTGCGGGGTCGTAAACACCGGGAATATCGGGGGTGGCTTTCAAGGTGTTGAAGCGGGGCAGGGAGGACAGTGCCTCGATGAGGCCTGTCGAGGTCCAGTATTTGGGAACCGTCAAGGTCTCCAGCGTCTTCGACCACCCCTTTACAAGCTGAAGGACGGCGTACTCGACGATTGCCATGTATCCTTGCAGAGTCACGGTGAGGTGCTTGACATATGGCATACGGGCGATGGAGTGATCGATATACTGGCTCAGGGTGGAGCTAGGACGGGTATGGACGTAGGATCCTGGGAGGGTAATGGAGAAGGTTTGGATACCGGGGTGCATGAAGAGCACGCTGCGTGTTAAGAGAGATGTTTCGTTGGGCCCAATCCATTCAAACTTTCGGAGTGAAGGAAAGAGATTGCCGTTCTGACCGAGGTGAAACGGCCGAAGACGAGCAAAGGTATCGAAAAGGTGAGTGTAGCGTTCATCGGTGTCGTCGACCTTGAGGGATTTGACGCGGTTGCTGTATTCGCAGAAGCGACGCCAGTCGTTTTCAAGAGGAAGGTCTTTGAAAGCCTGATAAAACGTTAGCGGACGGTAGCGAAATAGACGGAACAAGACCATATACCAGTTTGTTTTCTTTCAGCTCGAATCCGTTCGGTGCGAGCAACTTGAACAAAGGGAAGAGGTCGGTCTGAGTCTCCCAGAGGTGCCCCAACGCGACACTGGACCAATCTTTGCAGACCCTTGCAGCCATGGTCAAGGTCCCTTTGTCCAAGTCGCGGATGACCATGTCGAGGAGCTCGAGAACCTGGAGAGCACGAGACATTGCTGAATCGTTAGTTCCAAGGCGGAGGAGGCTCATGGCAGAGGTGGATGGGGCAGGTCTGGGAGGATGCGGATGTTTGAGGATATCGACAGGACGAGCGATGAGTGGCCGGGTTATAAAGGGTTGGTGGGCAAGCCATGATCACAAAGCCACGGAAACATGAAAGAGTTGTGACAAACGCGTCGCTTCGCAATGAAAGAGCAGTGTGCCTGGCTCTTTCATGGCCGACTTGTTTCTTTCAATTTGACATTCAATGTGACGGCTCGCACTCGGTTACATCACCCTCGTGGCCGATAGTGGTGTGGCGGAAATTCTTTGTTTTGGAGGGGTGTCGTGGCAACTGCAAATTGTCATCAGTGAAGGGATGGCACAGAAACAGATTTTCGGTTTGGCCTGGCTGGATTGCTCTGATCCTCCTCAGAAGGGTGATACAATGTGATGGTGGGGTGAGCGTCAGCGCTTTGACCAGATGGCTTCCTTCCGAAGAAACCCCTGGGAGTCGGTGAAGCCTCAGGCGGTCCGTTGGCGGCTTGAGCCGGCCCGCACTTTGAACCCCATGATCCCCGGCCCCCGCGCTCGCCTTCTCCTTTCCAACCACCAGCAGCATGGAGTTGGTAGCATCTCCTTGTGAGCGTCAGTCTACAAGGTTTATCGAAGCAGAGGTTCCATTCCATGGTATGCGTCACGCATCAAACCCTATCCTTCGGATCCACCTAAAACTGCACCAATACCGAAGCAGTTGCCCGAACGACTCCCAAAATCTGAACGGGGTTGTTTCCAAGGGTCGAGAAGCTCGCGAGGAAGACGAGCTTACCTGTCATTCATGCGAAAAGAAGCATTCTGCGGTCCTAGGAGGGCTGTTGGATTGACTTTGGACTTGGCCTGAATGGGCGAGGGTACATATAGGTGCAAGCTGAAATCCAATTCACCAACGGTTCTTCCTAGGCCGATCCCTTCTCTTTTTCCCGAGTTAATTGAGCTCTTGAAAGAGCCTCTCTCCTCCCCTATACCTTTGGACTGAGGAAGGCTGTCAAAATGGCTCTGGGAAACATTTCTAAAGATGGACGGTTCCGAAACATCAGGGTTTACTGTTCGTCGTTCTTCTCCACCCTATTTCATAGAACTCGTTTCCTAACGTTGTCCTTATCGTAGGGTTGGCTTTTGTCGTATACTGGGGCATAGTACTCTTCGGTTACGATACGTGAGCCGGGTTCAACATCGTCGAGCTCTATCTTATATTGACTCTGCTCTCGATCGTTTCGTTTAGCGGTGTCGGGTGAGTCGACTGCTACTAGCCTTTCTTGATACCCAATAGCTGATAGCGATCTAGAGGCGGTGTCGTTAGCGCCAATTACTTCCTCCAATCCTTTGGTCTGGTCGACGAGAATGGTGCAAAAGACCAGAAGAAAGTAGACAACGTTTCCTCCAACGTTGTCGCCGTTTTGCAAGCAGGAGCGTTCTTCGGCGCCCTCAGTAGTGCCCCTTGCTCATGTGAGTATTCGCTCCTACACGTTTCAATTTCGCATCCACTTCCTCGCTACCTGGAGTATTCTCGGCGGGGTAACCCCACTATTTCATATGTCCTCCTTCCCAGCACATCTCATTTCGCATCAAGGCCCCTCTTCGGAAGAAGAGAAGTTCTAATGCCGAGCCCTCTTTTCCTCCTTTTGTACGGTCTCAATCGCGGTGTGGACTAATTTTCTTTTTGGTGAATATAGCACGAATTGGGCGGAAATACACGCTCTTTGCGTTCACGGTGATATTCTCCGTTGGAGCTGTAGGTTTACTTTTGAACATTCCGGCGCTCGCGCTCCTGACATGAGTATGTAGATCCTCACCACCGTCGCAAACGGACCACCCCATGGTTTGCCTCTGATTTACGCCGGACGAGTGTTGGCCGGTTACGGGATCGGTGCTATCTCCGCTGTTGCACCTGCGTATGTCTCCGAATGTGCCCCCAAAGAAGTTCGAGGCAGGATTACTGGTCTCTTCCAGATTATGGCAAGTCTCCATTCCTGGTCAACCTTTCTCAAGTTGTTTTGATTAATCCCTACCATTAGGTTGCTATCGGCGTGATGATCTCGTACTTCGTGAACTGTACGGAAGCATCTATTCTCAGCCGCGTGCAGCAATCTGACCTCTTGACCAGACGCTATTGGTGTCCATGTTCCGACTGGTGTTAATGTGTGGAGAATTCCTTTTGGGTTGCAATTGGTACCCGCGGGCATCATGGTATTTGGTCTCCTGACAGTCAGGGTATGGATATCCGTCTTGGAGCCTCCATCATATTCAACTAACCGGCCCGCCTGCAGGAATCACCGAGATGGCTCGCCTCCGTTGGCAGGCAAGAAGAGGCTTTGAATAATTTGGCGTACCTACGCCGGACGACCACTTCGGACTCTGGAGTGCTGGCTGAGATGGCTGAAATTCAGGCAGCCATCGAGGAAGAGAACGCAGCACGCGCTGGTGTCAACTGGAAGGAAGCTTTCTTCGGGAAGGGCAACTTTGTTCGGTTCTTCATCGCGTTTTTCATTTTCGTCCTTCAGCAATGGGCTGGTCAAAATTCTGTCAAGTATGTGCTAAGTTGCTGTTCGTGACGATATCAGCTAACTGGTTCTTTTAGCTACTATGCTCCTCAGATCTTTGCGTCGATTGGCTACGTATCTCGAAAGAACTCCCTTTTGGCAAGTGGTGTCTATGGTTAGGACCCCATACGTTCAATGGCTACTGCCCGCTCTGATCCTACTTGTGACAGGTATCATTAAGGTTGTCGCCACCGCCATCTTCATCTTCTTTGGAGTCGAAACCCTGGGCCGCAAACTCTCGCTCTTCATATCAGCAATCGGAATGGGATCACTCTTCTTTGTTATCGGAGCTATTTTGAAAACGCACCCACCACCGTCCACCAACCCGAACGTCGCCCCTCCTTCTCCTTCTCCGGCTGCCCAGGCCATGGCGGGAATGCTGTACATTTACGTTTGCTTCTATTCGATGGGATGGGGTATGTATTGTTCATCTCTGCTCTTATCTCTCCACTTCTAATATATCTGATTAGGTCCGCTTCCATGGGTGTATGTCTCTGATATCTTCCCGACCAGAACTCGTCATTACGGTTTGGCGACGGCTAGTGCCTCTCAGTGGCTGTGGAGTGAGTCAACGCCGCGATGGCTTTCGCAACATCGAACTGACCCTCAGGATAGACTTCGTGGTTAGCAAAGTGACACCTTCAATGCTCACTACTTTGCGCTACAAGATCTTCTTCATGTTCGGTGCTGTCAACATCGGGGCCATGGGTGTCTTTTCGCTGTACGTCGTCTCCTTGAGGACTTGTAGGCTCATCTTTGACAAGGTAAAACCTAGCTTGATTCCCGAGACCAAAGGACGTAGCTTGGAAGAGATGGATGTCATCTTTGGGTCTATCACAGCCGAAGAGCGGAATGCCAACATCGAGAGGCAGAAAGGTGCGTTTTCGCCCCCGAATAACCCAGCCGTTTTAACAAACATTCCCACCTCTCCAGCCTTGGACCACCATGATGTGCACTCTGTTAAGACGGATTCAGTTGATCGTAAGGAAGAGGCTTGATTCCGCCTCCCGACAGTAATCATCACTAGCACCAGTAGGCGTTTCTTGACTCTTTGTATTATTAGATTTGTTGCAGCTATGACGACAAACTGAAGAATACCTTATGGATCCTATGGATCAGTCTAGTCACTGAGCCTGGGCCTTCCAATCCAGAGTGACCGTGAGACCAGTTGACTCAGAATCATCACTGAGTGGACAATGCGTCTGTCGTCTCCTGTAGTTTCTATGGTAGCGTTTAAATGCGAGTATGGAGCAAGTATGGAGTACGTAGCACCTTGCTACCGAGTAAGGTGTAGAACCTCTATCAGATGGCGCCCATTCCAGCCCAAAGATTCATTAACTTGCCGCCTCCCACCTCTTACAGGTTAGTCGTCTTTCGAAAACCAGCGCTGAGGGTGTGTCCCCGCATGTAGTGGTCGAGCGCGGACTCTTCTGACGTTAAGATCTAAAGCATTGTATGGCGTTCATGGAAAGGGTGTCTTCTTTTCAACTGGTAGAAGTACCCGTCAAGGGAGGTACATGATTACTTTTGATTTCAATCTCCTACGCCGGGAGACTCCCGCTTTGGGGCAGTACGCAGAGGATCAAATCTGGAGATCGAACAGAAAACGATACTGCTTGATACATAAGCGAATTCGAAGCATACGATTAGATCCTAGATTATGGCATGCTGTTGCCCAACTTGAAGGATCGATGATGACGAGAGGCGAGACGAATTGTAATGAAGCGAATGCGAATGCGAAACTGTCACGGTCAAGGTTTTCTAGGGAAGGAAATCCGGCTTAAGAACGAGGGACGACGGTGGGGGGCAAGAATGAAAGGAGTTCATTTGACGAGGAAAGCTACAAAGAGCTAGCTACGAGGTATATGTAGGGAGCTCCAACCCGGAGCTTGACTTGCGCACGGACTTGGGAGCGGAGCTACGGACTTAACCGTCACAGAAACGACTCCTCGAGTCCAAATCAATGAAGGGGGGAAGGTAAGATGTCCTCTCAAATCCGTCTCGAGGTTTATAAGGTGATCCGGTTGGTGTGTACACGCTTTGTGTACAAACAAAGTGCGAGTCCAATCGGACCTCGCCATGCAACCGCAATATCCTACGAATATTCGAGAACTGCCCACGAGAGAAAAACGGTCTGTGTAAGGAAATCAAGGGTCCCGAACGGGCAATGGAGTCAACTAAGCAAACCGAAAGGAAATAGGGCGAGCGAGCCGATATTCCGCTCAGAGTCGGTACACTCCTCACACCTTAAAATTCTCGAGCCCCTAATTAGGTGGCCACAATAATGATAGTGTACCAAAGATTACACGGCATTCTGGAGATGACATCGATGACACATGCGCCGGTACTCCAGATAGCAACATGACTCTCTTAGGATTTTAGAAACCCTCGTAAAAGCAGTATAATTAGGAATTTAGACAATATAGGTGGCGAACGCGATAGCTACTTAATCAACGATAGACTCATTCTTTCACCGTTTGCCGAAGGTGACGACCTTTCCATCACCCGACTTGTTCTTGATGTTGCCACCATAGGCCCACTGAAATCGTTCGCTTGTAGTGAGCAAGGTATCAGCTAAGACAAGACTGGCTGATGTACTCACGTTGAGATATCCTCCATCTCCACTGCGAGTAAAAGTGCCCGACTTGAACCAATAGATCTCGTAGCTGAGTAGATATTGTGAGATAAGCTGTATGGCGCCGACGTGATGTGACCTACCCAATGGTCTTTCCGAAGGCAACCGGGAATTCCTCGTGTCGATGGAACCAATCATTACCTTTCGTGCCGTCGAACTTATAGCTATGCTTGGTATGGCAAATGACCCAATTCCACTGAGGGAATTTGGCCATGGACTTTGCGATAAATTCGCTGGTGTGGGCGCCTCGACGCTGGTGGAGTTGGATCGTGATTAAGTTACACAAACAGAAAGGAGGAAACTAGCTTACGCCTTTGTCGTGCTCGATTTGACCTTTGATAGCCTTGACGACTTCGATCACACCTTGTACCACAAGTCGGGCAACTGCTGCAGCAGCACGCGGCTCCAAGTCGATATCGCGCTCCTCCATATCGTATTCTAAATGCCTGAGGACGAGATCTTGTAGTTCGTCCTCACCCAGGAAGTCACGAGTTGTGAGGTCGGTGCCTGAGAGGGCAGCAAGGGCGGAGTCCCTCGCATAGATCTCCGCTGCGGTGACTTGTCGTCCGTAGAGCATATTGACGTCGCCGTCATTTCTGATGAGCAGCTCAGTCTCGGAGGGTGTGAATGGGCCTGCTGCTCGTTCCGAGAGCTGAACAAATGGGGAGCCGAAGACGACCGTTGAAGTTGCGAAGAGGGAAAGAAGGATAGAAAGCCGCATGGTTGAAATATGTGGAGAAAGAGTTTGCGAACCGTGCCAGACGTTTCACTTTTCGAGGGCGTAGAACAGACCTGCTGTTTGAAGGAAACTGTATTCTCAAAATGCCCACTTTTATAGGACTCTGGGTGAAAAGCCGGACTTAACCTTGCCGCAACCCATCTCAGGTGAGAACCCTGGATGGGTTCGAATGTTGGCTGTTGCCATAAGCACATATTAGACCTTTTTCAATGTCGACAATGATTTCGTCCGTTAGGGGCGGCGATCTATGGACATTGCCTGTGCTCCCGCTCCGCCCCCGCCCAAAATTGATGATCATTGAATAGAACTCTTCCAGCGTCTTATGCGGGTGATAGGTTTCTATGTGGACAAGGTTACTCTGGCAGACGTACTGACCTTCGCTTCGTGTTCTGATACGAAAACCGTACGGAGGTTTAAAGCTGTTCGCAACGATTATCGAAAGCCCACCGCCAAGCCACCGAAAGCAGTCCTACTTGGTCACTGCGTATCAGTTCGCACTATCGAATGATTGAAGAGATCATACTACTTCTGCAGTCGTTTCCAACTTTGTCAAGCATCTCGATCGTCGACAGTCTGTAGTTTCCAGGTGTTTCATCAAGAGTTTCAAAAAAATCCAGCCGGTTTAATGCCACGCGGTTGGATGAACTTGGGTCACTGGTCCAACTAGACACGCTTTACAGACAAAGAGCTGGTTTCAGACCTTTCAAAAAGGTCAAATAGACACTTGATTATAGTGACAGCAAGGCATGAACGGTTGTAGGCCAGATTTTGAGGCTCCACGCAGATGACCTTGCCCCCTATATGAGAGGACACGCCAGTGTCCGTGTCTAGGGACGAACACTAAGTTGAATAACCAGCGTCCTCAGAACCTCGCCACCTTCAACGCTCGAGACGTCATATAAACATTGAGCAGTTGTCAAAGGATGAGCTAGAGTCATCAGCTGGGTTTCGATCCCTGCACCTGAGTGCGTTAATTTGTACGAAACCAACGTGCTCGGCCCATTGGCATTGGCGCTGCTAGGGCTGTGCCAGCGCCCTCAGGATTTCCTTGCAGTGTGGATACGTTATCGGAGGTCGAATCAGCGCCCTCATTCTGGCATCACCCTTGGTGCACTGATGGTTGGTGTGCAGCAGTGCTTCGGAAGCGCGTTTCAGGTGCGCTGTACAAGGAGCCTGTACACTGGTTCGTGGCTCCCCCCGTCTAAGGGTTGCCAGGGTAGATTGGCATTAGGTTCGGATAGGCTCAAATGGTGTCTTTGCTCGATGTAAGGCTCACTAATCTAGTAGCATGATTCAAGGATCACGATACTAGGATTTGGAACGGACACATGCGGCCACCTTCTCAATTAGTCGGTGATACACGTTCCTTTTCCGTCGATCTCGCCTCTCATCAGCTTCTCATCCTTCTAGCTCGAGTGATCTCTGGAAATTCTGTTCGTCTTTCCGCTCTATTGACCCTCGCCTTCATCACCGGGATACATCCCAAGTCTGCAGGCTGAGATACGGCCGTGTCGCCGATCCCATTCTGCTGCCAAAATAGCACACTTCCTTTTGAAACCTCTGAAGGTAAGGATTAGCAGAAAGTGGTCCTCTGCGGCATTGCATTGAATCCACTCACCATACTCCCAACACTGTCGAGGGATGCTCCGAGCTGGACTCTGAACCGTCAAGCCTGCGGAACTGGGAACATTCCATCTCGAGCCTAAACGTGATTGATACTTCACTGGCGCTCATACTTACGAAGGCCACTTCCAAAAGCTCGGAGGAGAGTAACCCCGAGAAAGTATGTGATTCTAACGGGGAAGCTTTAGACCACTACATGATATCTGACCAGGTTACGTTCTCCCCCATCGCCTGATAGCGAGATCATGAACTTGCTTGATCAGAAAGCATGCTTTCCAAATATCAAGTCTTAACGCAGCCCTCTGAAATATATTAGGTGGCCAGGGAGCGCGAAGAATCATCGAAAGATGTCCCCAGGATCCGTGAATCGTGACAACAAATGATAGAGCCTTCCCACAGTACCAATGGAACTTCGAAGCCGAGGTGGAGTTATGGAGTCTGGAGACCACATTCCAACTGTCCATCGGTAAAACGATGGCCAAGACACACATCGAGCAACCAATGTCTTGGCTCTCATTGAGCCTCTCGAGCATCCTTTTTTCCTGCTCTCGTCACCGAGGCGGCAACAGGGACGCCAACGCTTGCACAAACGAACGCTTGGAAGGCTGGGGGGATAACCCAAACGCGGCACTGGCAAGACTGCGGGCAGAACACATTAGCGACAATAGCGTCGTTATTCAACCTTCAAGTTGCGCCACATAAGCCACGTTGTTCCTCGCACAATTAAACCGTGAAGTTCTGGCTGAGGTCTGGATTTCGCTAGAAAACTTCAACAGATCTGCATCATTCTCCTCCCTTACATCGTGATCATCCACAGCCTTCATTATTCACCCTTTAGCCTCCCCAAAACAATGGGCACCCTCGGCCGCCTCCTTTCTTGCAGTGAAACGTCCTTACCTGGGCCAGCTATCGGGCATGAGGTTCAATTAACCCCGAGCTTCATCCGAGCGGTCTCGAGACTCAGACCAGTGGGATTCCTGGAATTTACACACTCTGTGACGACGAACTGACAAACGCCTTGACGGATTATGGATCGGTCTAGTCCAACAGTGGGCCTAGATCTTCCAATCCAGGGACTGTAATTGGCTCGGGAGAACACGAGAAAAGAAGTTCCGTGCTTTGGTATGATTGATCCGCTGATGGGACAGACCGAAGGTCCAGCCACGTATCCACTCAAACTTCCAGACCATCGTAACCGCCACGAGACCTCCGACTTACATCTCTTTCCTCTGTCCAAGCTGCGGCCAGGTGCTACCTGACAAAGCTTGGCTACCCGGAAACTCTGCATGTTCAGGATCACTGCGAAAGTCCCGTGGTTAAGGGCGATCTATCACCTAAATGAATGTGCTGACAGTTAGCGAAGCTGCCCAGGCCCCAGGCTGACCGAGACGACGCAGGTCTAGTCCGACTTGATCCCTCTCCTTTCCCCATGTCAAGTCAAAAACTTTATACCCGACATATAAAGCTTCGATGCGTGAAGGAAGCTCATCAGTACACCGAACCCCACATCCTCCCCAACAACCTCTTTCACGCACAATGCAGATCATCAACGAAGCTTCTTTGGAGGATTTCCCTACCCGGGTCCAATACCTCAAGGATTTCATTGGGTTCACTGCCGAAGATGCTGCGGCTCTGCACGCTGCGAAACCTGTTGTCGCCCCGCTCGTCCCAACCATCGTCGACATGGTCTATGAGAAGCTCCTATCCTTCAGCGTAACCGCTAAAGCCTTCGTTCCACGCCAAACGGGATATCAAGGCGCAACACCAACAAAGCTGTCAGACCTGTCCGCCGATCATCCGCAAATCAAATTCCGCAAGGACTTCCTCGCCCGCTACCTGGTCAAGCTCGTCACCATGGACTACGATAAGATAGCTTCGTGGGAGTACCTCGACAAGGTCGGGCTGATGCATACGGGACACATGGGATTCGCCCATCGGTAGGTTTCTTACTTTGGGAGTGCGTTCCGGGCCGAACTGATCGCGTCTTTCCACCAGTGAAAAAAAGCCCCCACTTCGCGTGGAATACATTCACTGTGGTATCCTCTTGGGTTACGTCGAAGACATCGTCGTCAATGCCGTCTTGACCCACCCCGATTTGGACAACGAGACGAAAACCGTAGTGCTTAGAGCACTTAACAAGGTCCGTGATCTTTCATGCTAGTCTCCTTCCCGCGCATATTCAATTGATCGCCCTGCGTATTTGTAGATTGTTTGGATTCAAAACGACCTCTTTGCGCGCCACTATCTGGCCGAAGCTGAGACGTCGAATAAATTCGGTGTGCTGTCGAACCCTGCAGTAGCTACAGCAGTGGCAGCTGGAACTCTCGCTATTGGCTTCGCGATCCAATACTTTCGTCTAGCTCGCGCGTGACAATATTGCATCATTTCCTTTGCTTCTGTTCTGCCAACCCACCTAGTTTACGACGCCTGCTAATACGCCTGTCACCCAAAAAGAGATCATGTATCAGTACCATTCCGCAGCAATATCAAATCCCATCTCGAAACGAAAAGTCAGAGCTCATCGTACAGCCCCAGCAATATTTTGGCGCTCAGATTACTGACTGAAGTCTTCATTCTCCCGCAAGAAAAAAAATGCTTGCCTAAGGGAGCGGCCCGTAGCGCCAGGACGACCAGCCTGTGCCCTAGAGGCAAGTAGTCGATGAACCAAGAAAACAGCCGGTGCTGAGCCCAACCCGCCCCGACGGGGAAAAGGGGCGCAATGTTTGATTCCGAAGTGATGACCAAACTTTGCGGACTATCACCGACGCTCATCTTGTCATGCAATGTCTGTATCCTGCACCGTCTACCATGATTCCAGCTTGACAGGGCCTTTGTCATACTGAGTCTTCGCCGTGGTCCACCTCATGTCTTTTGTAAAAATCCCGATCTGTCTAAAGACGCCCGACTCTTCGTGGCCAGTACGTGTCGAGCCGCGAGCGCACCGTTGGGCGTCTATGTCGACGAGCCCACATGGCATGCTAAGGCTACGATCACCGCGTAGATACCCTTGAAAGGTGGAAGTGATACGGAGTCTCCAACGATCGTTCGCTAACGTATTTCCCTAGTGTTCCGTCATTCAGGGTTGGTTAAAGGCACCATGAGCGGTCGACTCTGACTGATGCCTCTCTCCACGTCCTGTGCCACCGCTTTGAACTCAAAACCTTGCCGACTAATGGTGCCAATTGGAAGAAGAATCAACCTATTTGCTAAAGAACTGGTTACCGACGAGACCGGGAGCTGCGTCTTGCTAGTCTTCTCTGGTCTGTGCGTGGCGTTTGACACTCCACGCCCTTTTGTCCTGTGCTCGGAGTGATGTAAGTGAATCCGTGATTTGCCTTCATGATCAGACATTCCGTAATTCATATAGCGAGATCATCTCACCTGGTTGCGGGCCCAGACGTCGACGTTCCGACAAGGATAGGTTTCCACTTTGACTGTTCCTCCGATAGTTCGGGTCGGCAGGACTTTGTCCCTCCTCACTTCTCGTTGGTGGACAAGCTGGCGCTGTCGCTAAATTAGCCAAAGCACAGACTTCGGTTGCCAATCCTTATGATCTGACCTTCTATGGTCGGAATTCGACACGTTTCACGGCATCTCGTTATCGAGAAGACTGAAACGGGTAGCTCTTCACGTCGATAACTATTTCAATCGAGTGGTTCCCATGTGGTGCGAATCGTAAGCTTTGTCCCCTCTTTTCCTTCCCCATCCTTTCTGGCAGCGTGCTGCGAGTATGGCCGACGCTGGCCAAACCATGGATTCCGTCTTTCGTCCTACAGTGAATTTGGGACCGTACATTGGAGTGCTGCTGATAGGATCGTTTGTTTCGATGGCTCTGTGGGGTGCGTGGGTACGCGATGGGTTGTGGGCTCTCGTTCTGACCGCTCTCTTTGATAGGTGTGGCTTGTATGCAAACGTATTGTCCCCCGTTTTCATCCTCCTTCATTCGTTGACGCTCGAACGACTAGTTTCCAATACTTTCTCAAGTGCGTAACGTCGATCTATTCGCCGTGGCTCTCGGAAAATACTGACGGCCCATGAAGCAAATACCCCGGCGACACTTGGCGCTTGAGGACCCTGGTACGTGAAAATGCTCGTATGTTACAATAACATCCGCTAAACGCTTCGTAGGTTATATGGTCGCTGTAAGTGATTTCTGCGGCCCTCTTTCGTTCAACATGCGAAAACCAACTCGGCGTAGGGCATGCGACACCGTAGAAAAATGTCTGCTAATCGTAGGAAGTGGGTCACCAGAAATTTAACTGAAGGTGGAGCCCATCAGACCTGACCATGCCGTTCCTAATCCAGGTTACAAGAGTGTCGTGAGTGGCCGAGCCATGACCCCTGGTCCTCCAGGAGTGTGAGTGCATATCCTTCAAGCTAGTGCCCTCAACTAGCGAGCTAATAACGCACCGTCGGGGTCTTAGAGAATTTACTGTCAGTGAGATTTCCAGTGGGCATTTGCCTGTTGCTCGTAACAATGTCACTGACGTTGGCCATGGGCCGACTTCGCTATAGCTATCAATCATGACAACGGTAAGCGAAGGTCTGCATCTATAACGGCCTTTCAAGTACTCATTTGGTCACTATTCAGGCGCTAGTAGCTGCTCCGATCCAATTATACTTCACGTGGAGAATTTGGAGATGTGAGTGCAATTTCAAGCTCTCTCGGTCCGACGTAGCCCTCTGTCTCACAATGATTTAGTCCCTGGCGCAGTTCGTTATCTGTTGGTCATCGTCTTGGTGTGTGGAGAATTTCACTTGAAAGAATAAGTAACAAGACGATATTGATTGACTGGCTCTAGGTTCCAGCCATTCTATACCACCTGGGTAAGCTTGGAGTCGCGGTGCCCCCCGCCATGTATATGTCGCTGGAAACGACTACTAATCAACAACGACAGTGATGAGTATCTACCTCACCACCGTGTTCCTAAAGTGAGTGCTACCTCCACTTAAGCCCTCACGGCACTGAATTCTTCACGTACAGACCAATTTCGACCCAAGCTGACCTGGACCTGAACATCGTGAGTAGCCCTTTTCACTTCAAAACGGCGTGGACAACGCACACAACTGGCCTTTCCCCCCATTCAAAGAAACTGCTTTCGTCAAGCTTATCAATAGAAGGCCTTGTCAATGTCGTTCTCGCAATCGGTTTATGTGCACTAATTTGGTGCATCTATCCTCGATCAAGTGATACAAAGCGGTCGGAATCGTACGGTCTATTCCATCCGCATCTTTATACTGCGTTCCCGACATCTCATTTTTCATCATCTAATTTCGCAGGACAGTATCTACGGTTCGTCGTCTCGTGCTTCTCAGCATCTGCACTGGAATATGGACCGCCGCCTTCGGTATCCTGTGTATGATAACGGTGAGTGCTTTGAACAATTTGCCACTTGGTCCCCGCTTCGCTGCCCCGACTTCTAATCACGGACTTGTATTGCCTCCTTGATGGTCAGGTTTTGAAATATCCGATGAACCATGTCCACATCGCATTCTGTTTCATCATCTCACCAGTCTACTGCGTGATGCTCCTGGCCAACCTAAACACCCGGTCCTACATCAGAGACGGAATGAGCGTTGTCAATTTGGACAGCTCCGGCGTGTCGGGACTCAGCCTCAAAGACCTGTCCTATCGAAGCCGTCGTTCGGTAAGTATCCTGTTCCACGCGTCAAACTTCATCTACTTAACGCTTCTCTTCTCAACTCCGTGAAACGTCAACAGGTGGCTACAACTACCAATCACACTGAGCGAACTGGTACGACCATGGCTGGAGGATCAACCAGAGATTCAAAGATGGTCCACGTCACTATCGAAACTTCGACACATCCCAGTTGCGACGACAGAGATAACAAAGACGGCCTCAGTCCTGTATGATTACGAGCGGTTAGGTGGATCTGCACTTATGCACGAATAACGATGCGACTGTCATTTACCATATTATACACAACGTATTTAGTAACCTTCGAGCTTTCTGCTACAGAATCTACGAGATTATGCACTCATCCGGAGCTCGACCGCGCTGCTCAGTGATGCTGGAGATCACCTTCTCCTTCACTGGCTGACCCATTTCATCCAGCCGGTTCTTGAGCTCAGCTCCTACTCGGCCGCTCCACGTCCACCCCTCCTCTCTCATCGCTACCATCGAAGGGATACCGATTTCGTTCAGCAAGATCCATCGATTAGTACGCGCTTCGATCACTGAGCTGAAAAGTGATGGGAAGTATCCGTAAGGTTCGGCAAACGAAGGCGACACAGGGAAAAACGGGATGACAACGCTGGGAGAGCTAGCGTTCAATGTATCGTTAGCACTCGTAACGGTTGCCGCTGTAACAGGGGGTGGGGGCGGTTGAGCAGCAGGATTGGCTGCAGAGTCGGCTGCTGCTGTAAGGTTCTCCTGGCGTTCGCGCTCCTCCCGGAGCCTTCGCCTGCGTTCTTTCCGCCTCTCGGCCTCGTATGGTTCACCCAAAGTATAGCTTGCTTGTATGGCCCTGCTAGAGGACATGAGAGCTGGTGCGGGCGCTGTCCACGTTGTTCCCGACTCTATGACGGTCGTAAACGCGCTGTTGGTCATCCTGGCTTTCGGAAAGTCGGGGTGGTACTTTGACTGGAAACAAGGGAAGAGATGGGCGAGGATCATGGCCACTGCCGCCGTGTCTTGAGAGTCGTATGAACGTCGAGCGACTCCTTCGATCCCCATCTCATCCTGCACCTTCGTTTCGAGAAGATCTTCCTCGGCTACACCCAATCGTACGCCATTCGCTCGAATGTACGCCAAGAAATCATCTTCGTCGTAGTCGCGAGTCAATTGGGGATCCTGGGGCTGTTCTCCACTTCCGGATGGTGGGTTGAGATCTGTCCTAACCCCTCTTTCCTTCAATCGATTCAGCTTCTCCTGGATTCGAACTCGAGCCGAATTTTTGACAGCGTCAAGGAATCTACCCTTTCCCAATGTCCCCGAGACCGCACAAGTCCTATCCTCGAGATTTTGCCCTCTCCTTCCACTATCATCTCCATCCGTGAATTTGAAATCTAGATCCTTGATGCTAATGGGAATAAGGCTCGAACCCATATTCAGGTGTAGCAGTTTCTGGAACATGGGGTACCCAAATGGCAGACCAGGTACGCCGGGGGGTGTTGGTACCAAGTACTTTCGTCCAATCTCGGACGTATAAAAGTCGAAATACGTGTCATCCCACTTCGCGTCATCGAGTCTTCCAAACTTGGGATCGGTGTCGAAAAGGGCGAGGTGGTCCGGATCCGTGAGCGACCTCATCAACCCTTTCACACCCCTCGTCGCATCCACGAACAGGGCTAAATGTCGCAGCTCCGCGCAGTATTTTGCGAGGGGCAAGAGGGCAGCCAAGGTGAGGGTTGCTTCTGGGCCATTGGAGCTTGTGGTCTTCCCCGTGGGTACCTGGTAATCGTCGTTGAACCCTGCGATCTTCGTCATCCCATATGCTGCCATGGGCTCGCAACACAGGATTAAGACCTCGATGCACCCTCCCCACCTCTGGGCTATTGTCTCAACATCGGATTGAGTGAGGTACATAGGGAACTGGTGGGATATTTCAAAAGTCTTAAGAGCAAATCTTGGTCGAAATACGCGTGTTGACTGGGAACCTGCTCCAGGGGGAACCGACCGAGAGGATGATGTAGCAACGTCATCGGTATCGTGGAGGAGGCTCAAAATCGGTTCAATAGTCTTAAGACTCAAACACATCTCCTCCCCCTCCTCCGTCACAGACCCAAACGTCTCACACATGGCCTCATACCCCGAATCCGCATCCGCGCAGCACAAAATCTCCAACCTCTCCAACCTCGCAGGACGTGTATCCCGACCAGTCGATGGGCCATAGCAAGCATACGCAATGGCCTCGAAAAGAGCTCGAATTTCCCTGGGACGAGTGAGGATTCCAGGTGGAGTGTTGATGTGCAAATACACGAGATTCTGCGGCCAACCCGGGAAACCTTGTGAGGGAGATGTAGGAAGGGAATTCGATATTATTAAAGGATTGATGGTCGAAGTAGGGACATTGGAGTCTCTGGAGGGGGTCACCGACGGAGGAGCTGACAACAGCAACTTCTTCGCATCGCTGAGCGGGATGAGGAGGTTGAGCTCTGTCAGCTTTCGGAAGGTGGGAGTGACAACTGGGTCAAGCCGTTCCAGTGGGTGGGATAGCGAGGACGAAAGGGTGGTGGATGGCTGAGTTGCTTCGGGAAGATGGGCTCGTAATGTTGATGACGTGGCAGGGAGTTGGGAACCGCCCGTGGATGTTGAAGAGAGATCGAGGGTTCGCTGTCCCAATGGAACTAATGCAAGGGAAGGCGTGGTGGCCAGGGCAAAGATAGGCCTTGACTGGTGGACAGCAGGCTGAGAAACCTCGACATTTCCTTCCAATTGGTCATCCTCCCGCATTGGCTGATCTTCACCCTGCCCTAGCTGAGCATCCTGTCCTCGAGACTCGTCAACGTGACCAACGGCCGTAGATCCAGCCAAAGGCGGTCCAGCAAATTGGCCCATAGCGGCCACTTCCCTAGCCCTGCGTTCTTCCGCAGCCATTCTGCTCTCCTCCATTTCGCGTTCAAAGCTCCTCCACCCCTTTGGCACACACTTATCCAAACCAACATCACTCGGCCTGCCCCACCCATTACCATAAATATACTGATAATCGATTGTTTCAAGTGAGGGAAGCTGAGCCAGGTGTTCGAGAAGCGGAGCACAGTGATAGAATCTAGGGATAACCAGATGGCGTAGTTTGCGGAGGGGCGGAACAGGTAAAGCCGAATCATCCGGCTCCTCGTCGTCTTCACCTGGTTCTGGAGGAATCCTAAAAAGGGTGCACAGTAACGCTGGGAGGTACAGAGATACTGGAATGAACGAGGCGAGGCACAGCGTTTGGAGGTTCGGCATCCTCCTCGGAATCTCTGCGAACTGCGTGGCGAGTGTCATCGATATCGTTCGGTCGGGTCGGATAGGGGAATCTACCCCGTCTTCCCTTGCTTCTCCGATACCGTAGAGCAGGCTCATGAATTGCCTGTCGTCGTAGGTGTAAGAGCTGAGGCCAAGGTCGTCAGGTCCGTCAGGATCGACCTTGGAACACCCAAAGACCTCGACACGTAGCTCAAGGCGAATGACGCCTTCGTGCATGAATATAACAGCGTGGTTGAGAGGGTTGTCGGCCCAGGTGAGGGTGTGCATTCTGGGGAGGATGGCGAGCCGGGGGCGAGTCACTGCGATGTCGTTCAAGGCAGTCTCTGTCAAGCAGGGTCGGGTATAGACCAGATGACGGACGCGTCTGGCGTAGCGGTCAAATCGTGTCCAAGACTCTGGGGTGGGTGGTGCACGAAATGACTGAAACTGCGTCAATTGAAGGACAAGTAAATAGATATTGAAACCTTACGAATAATTCGTGCTGTCGTCGCCTTACTCTGTGGCCCTCGTCATCAGAATCAGAATCTTCGTCACTGTCTTCGTCTTCATCGTCACTTGCATCGTCGTCGGTGAGGCCGATGAAATCCTTGACACCGGGTTTCCACGATTCAGGGATCCTTCCTGGGCCTTGGCCACTCGAACAAAGGCCATTTAAGCTGCTGAGGGGTTGTTTCGAGCCCCAAGCACCGTCAAGGAGTGCGAAAAGGCGCTCAGGACGATCTACCACGCGCCAAAGCACGTCCAGAGCGATCGGACTCCAAAGCCGACATACGAGGGCGTTGGCAAGGTTGTATGAGGGTTTGTTCGGTCCAGTTGGCGCCGTCAGTTTCAATGGTTTGGGATTGAAAAGATTTGATAGCGGTTGGTGTGCTCGAAATTCACAATGACAGCTGATCACATTCTTTCTTTCTTCATCTTCGTCTCTCTTCATCCGTCCCTTCTGCTCCTCGTCATCTTGGGCGAGTGGGACGTGGAATGGTGAGGGAAAGCTGGGATAGCCTAATCCAGATTTGAACAAATCATCTTCAGGGCTACACTGGTCGCACGAGCAAGCGCAGTAAGATGGAAACGCTGCTACTTCGAGGTCTTCGTGTTCACGGTCGTGCAGGCCGACCTGCGAGTGGTCCAGATACGAGAATATCAGGGACAAGAGCTCTGGAATTCTGGCCACTTGTTGCGATGCTCGTGCTGAGATTATTCCCCATGAGGGAGCATCCTTTGCTTTAGGCGCCATGATGTTCGTGCTGCACCCCTATGAGTCTACCCTTCTCTCGAGTTTCATAGGTGCAACCCACCTAAATGTCCTTTAGACCTTCTATCCGTTGGCAGGACCTCTAGTGGCCCAATCCTGCTGAATATTGAGTATCAGAAGGTGCCTTGGGAGCGAAATTTCGTCATACTTTGGTACGTGTGGGTGTGGTAAGAGGAGCGTGGTCGCTAAGCACCTCTGGGAGTCGGGTGACAGGCGTGCCGGGCCAAACACATGCAATCAAACGCGTCGCGTCGCGCCCCATTTATTTATTAGAGGCGGAGATTGATTTTGCCCAAGTCAGAATCAGACTCATCCTACACCTGGAAGGGAGTCTGAGGGGACACCATGTCCAGCAGAGCCAACTTCATCTCACCATAGAGCGCGTGTCAAGTTGTGTCAGCTGCGTCAGTTCCGTTGAGAACACCTACCAAAGAACATCTCATGTGCATTGGAGAAGAAACGCTCTAAGCCTGCAGACGAATTACACAAAAAAATACCTTGCTTCTACTCCTTTGAGGCTGGTAGTATTACTAGTACGGAGCCTTGAGTGGAGATTATGTTGAGTATTACTAGCCGTGTTTCATACTGGTCGATGCTCTCATCACTCCATTATTTCATCATCTGTCTTATATTCACTCCTATCGACTCCACAGGACTTTTAGTATATATAGTGTTCACTGTATCTACTTACAATAAGGCTCCAGTCAATTGTCAACCTTGTCTAGTCGTCCTCCATCGCTCTCGTCGTCGCCGCCGCACGCTCATCAGTCTGAGCTCTCCATTTTTAACAGATTATGTCCTACGCTAAACAAGGGGAGTCCAACGATGGTACTACGGGTCCATAATCCTGATGCTCAGCGCATGGTGTGTAAAGAAAGGCTAAACATATAGCTAGAATGTCGTTCAAATCGTAGAGGCATAAAAACGAATTCGAGACTCGAGTCTTGACTATCAAGGTACAGAGGATCCTGCCTCTTCGTTCGATCACCCTAACCACCCAGACTTCAAACTCGGCAGTCGTTTCAGCGATCCAGGGGTGCCAGGTTGACTGTTGAGTCCGCTCCCCAAACTAGACCCCGTTTGCCTCTGTCTCTGCCCATTCTTCCTGCCTCCCAGACCTGGAAGACTAAGTACAGCAGGCGATCCCGGAGGTGGGGAATGGAATGCCATGCTCGACATTGGACTGAACGTCAACGCCTCAGACTCTGCACTACTGGGTGATGATGCGGTTGTAGGGTAACTAATCGAACTTGCGTTTCCGCTGGTATCTTGGGACGAAGATGTCTTCGGCCTGCTTGGAGGCGATGATGGCTTGGCCATAGACGAGGAAGCTCCAGAAGTCGACTCGGATGAAAAGCTGACCTTCCTGGACCTCTCGATAGATGCGATGTGTTGGGGCGGTAATGGACTAATGGGAATGCTCGAAGGTGGAGGAATTGGGCGAGGATACGGTACCGCGACGAGTGGAGATGCAGGCTTTCGCTGACTTGGCACGAACGACCATCTCAAGCGACCGCCGCGGCCAGTATGTCCTCCTTCACCCTCGGGTAAAAATCCTTCAGGGTTTAGAGACAACTCCCGCAGATATCGCCTTCTAAGCAATTCATCGGCTCGGTTGTTCAGGTAGAGGCGCTGGCCCATGGCAGAAATGAGAAAAATGAAAAATGGTGCTGCGATTCGCTTTGCCGTCTGCGTCGTCCACTGCGGATGCCAATCAACAGAAACAATGAAAAGGGCTGTTGAGGATGCAGCACCGACCATGAGATACCACAGGCACGCTCGATTGACCGGAGTGAGTCCGAGATTGGAAACGTGTTCTGTGGGTTTGGTCAAGAGTCGATAGAGCGAAAGGAAGAAGGTGAGACTGAAGAAGAGCATCGAAGATCCATAGTTGACTGGGTTCCAGGGCGGTAAGTCCCTGATTGAACAGTTGTTTCCGAACGGGAGAAGCCTCTCATCAGGAAGTCTTATTGAACGATGTTGAGCGGCTGTAGCGATCTATCAGGCAGGTTGAAAGAGGTGTCTGTCAATCTTGCGTTTGCGAGTCCAAACTGATTGGCAGGCTTACCCAGCTCCCTATCATCGCAACGTATATCGTACTTAGTAGCGTAAGTACTGCACAATCGTTGGACCAGAGGATGACGGTCCTCTTGGCTACCAAAGCGCCATGGGCTGCGACCACTCCAATTGCAAAGGCTTGGGCGAGGGACGTTACGAGCTGGCATTGTTCAGTCTTCAGGGAAAGGTTGAACAGAATAGAAATTGCGAATCCTAAAGCCGACCAGCGAACGATGAAAACCCTAGATAGAGGTGAGAAATATGGTAAGAGGAGGCGATGAACACGAACGGTGGTTGACTTACGCCCAGGGATCTGGCTTTCTCAAGTCAACCCAACGGATCTTCCGAATGAGATGGACTTCATTGGGGATGAAGCAAACACTAAAGCGTAGATATAGTGAGCAAGTCATTCTTGGAAGACGAGGTACTCTTACAAATCCCAGATAAGCAACGAAGATGCAACAAAACCTCCTATGGAAAGTGCGACTAGATAATATCATGAGAGTTAACAGGGAGTCCGCTTCAACAAACGATGGGAGAGTCTGACCGGTATCCACTTGGAGCAAAATCTCTTTATTTCGCAAATTCCCCTCGAACGAAGCCATCATAGATGCCACAATCAGGTTGGTCTTGGAGCGCTTGAAATCCCGATATTTGAGTGAAAGGGAGAAAAGATGGTTACAGAACTTCAAGAAAGTCGTAAAGAGACGATGAGGCTGGTCGGAAACCGTTATCGCTGAATAAAAAAGAGAAGGTAAGAAGAAAGAGTGTAGCGAAGAACGAACGAAAAGACCAAAGGAACCCGTCCACAGGAGGTTCTGAGACGGGTCTGAACCTCTGAACTTTATTAGAGATGATAATCATGGTCTCATGACCCGCATAGCACCTCAAGGCCTGAAGTACCATATTTCCGGGAACACTCCAACCGTTGACAGATAACGAAGCACAGTCTGGTCAGAGGGGGCCGAGACAGCGCCCCATAGCTGGGAGAATGTCAGCGCCTTCAAAGAACGTTTAAGATAGCACCCACGCACCACGAATGAAAGCTTCTTCGAGCCAATACTCGACGTATGCGGTCGATTGATGTGTGCCTGGCTCGAGCCCCATTGACTTGCTTATTTCCGTGGTTGATCGACGTCGAGACGGAAGTATCATCGTGAGAGCTCTCCATTGCAAAAGTAAGCCTACAACCGCATTACCAGAGAGCTTTGCCCGGGTAATGACACCGAAGCACTTATACCTGCCACGAGCGATTCAAGACGGGAAACGGTTTCCATTTCTACGAACTTGCAGACGCAGCCGAAGGAGGTACAAGTGGAGTAGAACCATCAACCTTGAGGTCGTCTTCCTTCACTCCCAAGATCTCCAGAAGGTCTTTCCTCGCAAATATCTGAGCAGCTTGGATCGCATTAGGTGTACCAATCCGTGGATCAGCACCGCTTTCCACGAGGGCCTTCACAATCTCCGTGTATCCCTTAAACACCGCACCTCCAATGATAGACTGTCCCAGATCGTTCAACCGATTGGGATCTGCTTTGCGTTTCAACAATTCTTGGGATAGAGACGTATTCCCAGCGTAAGCTGCGAGCATCAAGAGGGTATTGCCTAGAGGTTTGAAGGGGTGCCGGGTGACAGCGTCAAGGTTTGATGATGTCGTCAACGAGGTGTATCAATCAAGTGGTTGTACTCTCACCTTTGTCGTTTGTGAGATTGACTGGAAGACCAGAATCGACAGCGGCCAACAGCAGTTCAGAGTTACCCTGACGCGCCGCATCGAACATTTTCCCGGCGAACTGGATCGTCTCCGCAGGTAACGACGAAGCATCGGGTTTTGAAGCAGGTTGATGCTGTTGGGTGTCTTCAGACGCCTATCGGACGAGCGAGCAGTGGTAGGTGTAAGTGTTGAGCTGCTTCACTGAAGTTTGAACACTCGCCATTGTTGCAAATCGAGAATTGGATATTGTACAGTCTGCAAGAGACGGAGATGGAGTGGAAGAAAGAAGCTTCAAGCAAGGGTGGCGATCAAATGACGACTTGGTCAGTAGCACGAACGAGATTCCAAATCAAGGCATCCCCAGATACCGGTCACGGGTCCTCACATAAGTCATCGAATGCTTTCCCGAATCGAGAGCTTATAATCTACAATTCCAAGATTCCAAAATAGTCGTATATGATACACACAAGTCCGTACTAGGAGCGGAAGTCCCACAGCCATTCGCTGAAAACCGTCAGGGACAGCATCTGATTTCTCTGGTTCTACATGACAAGTCGATCCAAACCCTCCGGAACCTACGAAAAATGTCAGGAAACCCACCAGAGGATGGGAATAAATAATCAAAACGCACCGTCCATCCATGAGTCGCCGCAGCACGCTTGAAGCCAGCCAAAGATTCAGCAACACTGTAAGGTCTAACGCAAGCGTCGAGATTCGTCAGATCTTATGCAGCGTTTCTAATGATTGGACTCACTGTTCCCAGTTCTTAGCCAATCGTGCCGGCCTAGGGTCTAAATTGGAGATGGCGAGCTTGATTTGCACAAGAACAGCGGGGATTGTGTAGCTTGGAAGCCAGCCTAGCGAGATCAGAGGATTGAATCAACAACTTTGAGCTGCGAAATACTTGAAAATACATACCGTTCGATGTCAAAAGGTCCATACAAATCGAACCACCTACAATGCGGAGAGTTTAGAGCCATCCGGACCGGTGAAAGCAAAGGTGCGTACCTCCAGTAACATGACCACCACCACCATGAATGAACGGCAAGAATCTAGGCGTAATAATCCTGAAGAACGGTGGAGATATCGGGAACGTAGGAGGGAACCGAATCTCAAAGATGATTGAGTTGACCTTCCTGTTCAGACCAAAAACGTAAGGTCAGTCTCCAGTCATCCATCCAGCAAGCGAACCAAGACAAATCAAACGTACTTCGCCTTCAAATCCGCCGCAATGGGAATAACAGGGTCAAACGAATGCATCTCCACGATCCACTGGTACAGATTATCACCAATCAGATCAGGAGGCATATACCACCCCAAATCCTTCAGGCTCTTCGCTGTGTCCTGTTCCCTCAGCATCGCCTTCAACTCCTTCTGCAGCGCCATCGATGCCCCACCGCTCGATTCGAAAGGTGGTAGCATCAGGTTCGCCACCGCCTGCTCGACATACTCCGGGTCATGCACCCAATCGTCTTTCGGTCTCTGCACCGGCCCGGAAACGGCAGGTTGGGCAGCTTTGGGTTTCTCGGGGATACGATAGTCGTCTTCGTCGTCGATATCCATATCATAATGGTCGTGATTCTGAGACTGCCGTTCCTTGCCCTTGTATTCTTTGGAAGGATCCAGATCGAAAATCGCCATATCTTCGTCATCGAAATTCTGTTCAACGAATTCGGCCTGGCGTAAAGCCAACAGACTCTCGATCTGATGAGCCGGGTCGGGGATCTGGATGCCCTTCCCACCAAGGACTGTCTTGTGAGCTGGGTCAAGTTCCACATAGCTTAACCCCCGAGACGAGGCTTTGGTCGATGAGCCTGTACTGTCGCTGTTAACAGATACTTCGCTTAGAGACGCCCCTTTGATAAGAAGGTATCGGCTAAACAAAATCGCATCAGTAAAGAAAGCACTGGTTCCGAGCTCGACACATACCACATAATCCAAGTCGTATCTGCAACCACGAAATAAGGGTTGGAAGAGACAAACTTGCTCGGCTGGTTGACGATTTCGGCCAGAGCAACACAGTTGGAGGGACAACTCTGACTCTTCTTCCACGTGCTTTGGGATCCTTGGGCGTACGTTCCCATCGAGACCGAAGCATCTTTCGCGAGATATACACCTATCGATCAGATTGATCTCAGTACAACAAGTTCGGGAGAAGGAAGAGAGCGAGTCACCATTTCCGTACGCTCGACCATTCGCAATGTGCTTGTACCACAATCCGTGTCGGACAATCTAGGGTCAAGTGAGCGTATACTCCCTAGAATCAACGAAGCAATTACCGAATGCCAGTTCCTTAAGGGAGACCCATGGAATGCCTAGCAGAAACTATGAGATTGAAGCGCACAACGCCACACGTAAGTCGATCTTACATAAAGGACCGGATATTTGCTCGCATTTTTATCCCCCGCCGTTGCTTGCTGCACAGCGGTGTTGAACTTGGCTTCGGCATCAGGCGCACCGACGGTCAACCTAAATTGTCTCCAGTTCTTGTCTACATACGAAGAAGTTAGGCATTGCGCCAAGACAGGGGATTCGACCTCGATCAGTGGTGTTGGGAGAGAGCGATAAGGAATAGGGAAGACGTACCGAGATTCTGAATCAACTCGTCGCCTGAGGTGATCTCTTCGATTAACGCTGTGCACGAACCCACGATCCTACGAGGGTGAAAAACGAGTGCCGTGAGTTCAAAGTAGACAATGTCAAAAGGGGCTCAGGTAAGAGCGTACCAACGAAGGATGAGCCAAGCAGCTGGAGATACAGACGGATCAATCTCTCGAAGCTTCGGCTTACTCTTGCCCACTGTAACCTTTCTCTCAAGATGCCTTTTCATATCCTCGATCTAGAACAGTACGATACTCGTCAGCAACGTGGTTTCATGCGCAATCGATGAACCCGGGCACTCACAGAAGGAAGCGTATCAATCAACCTCGAAATTGCCGCTCTCATCTATTGTGAAAACGGGAGTGGAGCAATTAGATTCGCTGGAAAGATAGAACGAACGAGCTTAGAGCTCACCTGAATCTTGGACAACTCATCAAAGTCAACCAATCCATCGAGTCCAGCCTGCAACTCAACCTCTTGTACCGGCTGGACTTGATTAGCCGATGTTGTCGGGTGATAATAGTTCACCTTGGGTACGTAGGCACCCGGAGGTATATTTGCTGGAAGCGGCACACGGAGACCCATGCCTACCGGGAGAGGATCGTCCATAGCACCTTCAACCGCCGAAACATAGGCAATGGATACTAGGAGGTCGACGGTCTTGGGATTGTGAGAGATTTCGTACTGTAGGTTTCACATTGGTTCTATAGCGTTCTAGGGAAAAGGAGTAGGATGGCTTACCTCGAGCGATGGACCTCGATTCAAGGAGTAGTATTGGTAGGAGCATAGGGTGGAGTCACAAACGTAGGGCTTGAGGGCTTCATAGTCGGCGCTCAATTTGTTGTGGCAGACGATGCAATATTTCGTACAGAGCTACAATGGTGGACGTTAAGAAGTATCATCCTGAGGACTGCAATGACGTTTACCGTGAGACGACGAATGAGATAAGAAAAAGCGGTCAGTGGAAGATTAATAGGTTCGTTATTCGACAGCCCAGCCAGAGGGTCGTGTGGGAGGGTCAGGTTCCTCGCCAATTGAGCCTCTTCCTTGTCAGCCGCCGTGATTTGCTGCGGGATGTCCGTCAGCCCAATCAAAAGCGAGAGCATGAAACTTACCTTCATCATGCTCGATAACACCTCTTCGGGCGTCCTTTGATGCTTCTCCGTTTCCTGATGTAAGACTTCGGCACCTGCCCAACCAAGACCAAACTTGCGCCGGTACTGGACAACTCGGAGGAATGCCTGGTCGATGAGGGACTCAAGGGCGTTGCTCAGACTGAACCTATCAAATCGTTCCGGATCCACCTCCTCGACTTCCTCTACTACCACTGGCTCTTGTATTTCTTCCGCTTCTTCATCATCCCAGTACTCATACTGCCTCTCGAGAGCCGCTTTCTCTGTCTGGATACGAAGCTCGTCTTCCGCATCCGTGATAATCAACCCATGCTTCCTCACGGCCTCCCGCGCATGCTCGTAGCCCGGCTTGTACTTGGGACTCAGACCGACCTTGAACGTAAGTTCAGCACTGATTTTTTGAGCAGCCGATGTGTAAGTCCCGTTGCTCTCCAAAACAGGGTAGACACCGCGGAAGCCTGAAATTAACAGCACGAGGCTGTGTGACTCAGAGAGGAGGCGTCGGTCCCATGCCATCAGGGCACGAGGCGGGATCGATTGGGCCAGCTGGATGACGGGGACCGAGACGGAGAGGATAAAGTCGTCCCCGCCGCTGATTCGCATGAAGCCAGGTTTGTATTCCGAGGCCACGACGTCGATGAAGTTGGACTGCAGCAGCGAGAGGACAGCCTTTGGCTCGCTTGAGACAGTGCCAATGTCGTCCATGTCGTCGTAGTCGTACTCGCCATCCGAGTCGTCACCCTCGTCTTCGGTCTCAGAGTGGTTCTGGATAGGAGCTTTGGATGCCTTGGGAGCTACGGCAGCGGCGACGGAGGCAAAAAAGGTATCGATAATCTCCTTGATGGGTCGCGCACGTTGGTCGACGACACCCTCGACGACGGCCTCGAGGCGGGCAGAGATATCGGGGTCGACAGAGTGGCAGAAGAGCGAGTGGCTCTTTGGATATTCGGACGTATCTGCAACGGAATTGAGCGTCTCTTCGAAAGCTGTTAAGGTCGTCGCACCTGAAACCAGAAAGTTGACGCTCAGAACCTGCTTTCCATGGCCATCCTCGATAGAGATTTCGAATGAGCCATCGTCCTCTCCGGCCCCTATGCCTGCAGGTGGATTAGATACGTTTGAATCGAGCTCGGACCCACGCACTCTTCAATCGTAGCCCATTCACAGCATACTCAGCAGCACTCAATATCTCCATATCCTCTAAGTCTGCTTTGAAGCGTCGCCTCCCTTTGAGGTGGGCATTCTTGTTAATGTCGTAGACGATGTCCATAGGTTCATCTATGCAGCAATCAGCTATCTCATTCTTTGACGATTCACCGCCCAGTGCACACCATGTGCTGTTTTCTGGCGTTTCGTGCTGGACCCTGCTCTTGTTGACTAAATCCCGGGACCAGGTTGGAGCTGTACGTACCTTGAGCGGAATCGTGAGTTATCGTCCTCGTTAAGACCATCGTTGAAGGCCCGAGAACGACGACGACGACGGTGCTGGTGTGGTGGTGGTAGACAGTCGACAAGCGCCCACTAAATTCGCGCGACGCGTCTCACAGTTTTGACCCAAATCTTGACGTTTTTACTCAATATTGTGTGGGAAAATGTCAGACCCTCCCGGGCCAAAGTTTGAAGCCAATCAGATTTCAAAACGCCCAAACTTTTTGCCGAAAAACGTCGATGTCATGTTCATGAAAATCTACAACTGCTGCATTCGCAAATTACGGTCAGTCTCAGTCTCAGTCTCTAAGATATCTCCCTTCCTCCCGCTCTAATATACCCGGTAATCATTCGATCACTGTTCCTCGATGATCGCTGCGATGGATAAGACAAGGCCGAGCTTTCCATTATGAACCCCTGCCTCTGCTGTAAGTGGAGTTGTTCTGGAAAAGAGAAACGATGCCGTGAGTATTCAGTTCATCCCCTCAGATGATACAGGATCAAGTGCCCCCGTAAGCATTGACAATCGAATGCCAATACCTTCCAATAATACGATTCAAGAAATCCTGGTGCTCACCCGATGGTTATTTGAGGCATCAGCGCTATAAATAGCAGAGAACGCTCTCGCCTCCTCGCTTGTCAAGATCCCCTGCTGCGTCATCGACTGCAAACATCTCTGTAGGGACTGCGCATCAATTGCGCTCGCCAGATCCAGGGGCTCGTCCGCGTTGGGCGGGTGTGAAATCGAGTATGGGAGTAAGTCGTACATTGCCAGTAACGTCATAAGCCGCAGTCGAAGTTCGTCTGAGCTGTTCTGGCTTCCTGCGGATGTTGAACCGGCGCCATGGATTGTATTTTGGTTATGGCTGACTTGAATTGCCATGATGTGTTGCAAATGCAGGTGGTCGGGGTGGAAATCGTGGTCGAGGAGACAAGCCCTATACTGGGGAAGGTAACGGATGGAACCCACCAAGGGTCCTAGACACCCCCTATATACCTCATACAAGCTGTTGGGATTCATTGATCTATTATGGCGCTAGGCGTTTCCCGGTGTCTAAATGGCAAGTTCAATTCACATCAGGTCGATTGGATCTCTTGTTGTCGCGACTGAGTAGTAGTACTGCCGTGCTAGCGCTCGGTAAGGGCTCAAAGCGGAACTGAGTAAAAGGCGCATTGCGGCTCGGGACCGGTGCCTCAGCCTCGGCGAACCACTTTCTCCAAAGTCCAAGTTGAAATTTCAGTGACATTCATCTGTCTGACATACACGGCAGTTGATAAAAGATGAGTATGTAACGGCTTCGAGAGTTGAGGAGCTTTGAAACACGTTTATCTAGCCCATCTCACCGTGGCATCCACGCTGCCCGTTGTGTGCGTGAGCGTAAGCTTTCCGTGAGTAAACTTCAGGGCCATTGGTAGGCTACGTCAACTTCTTTTAGTCAAGACAACAATCTCCATCACCATTTTATCACCCTCATCGTATACTTGGTTGACCCGGCTTACCCACCGTACCGACACTGCGGAAGATAGCTTCCCGGGCCATGCACGGGGTGGAGGTTGTCCACGGAATCGACGGACATCCAAATGTGTAATACATGTGGGAGAACCCCTCCGGCATCAAATAGGTGAGCAGTTCATAGGGATCAGAAGAAAAATGTGGGATAAAAGGGGTTCTCCCAACGGAAACTTAATGGGTATATGGAGATAGCACGCACTCCGCCGGCGCCCGTTAAACACTGTATCCAAGATCAAGATTATAGATGAACGGAAAGCAGAAAACTGCGAAGAATGTTGCGCATCCACAATGTGTTCAAGCATATTTAAGTCGGCTGATACCTTGATGCCCGAGACAGGGGTTGGCCAAGGGAGCGTCGCCCTGCGAACATACGTTGTATTCCACGGCGAAGTGAATTGAGATTCGAAAGGGCTTTGTAAATTGAAAGAACTGTGATCGGCGACTCTGCACCCATACACATACACAGGGCAATTGATGATATTCAAGTTGCACGTACATGGTATCACTGATATCAAACAGAAACGAGTGCTCACTTGAAGTGATTTTGGCTGTCATTCTTCCTGACAAGTGCTCCGAGCCCCGAGTCGACAACTCCACAACTGGACGATCGCAATACACAGGCCCCATTGATGGTTAATAATAACTATCACTTGGAAGCGCTTTCAAGGACACGACGGAACCTCGAGTACCATTGTACCGCACTAAACCCTAGTAACCTAGTGATATCATGATGGCGACCTTTTTCACCAGGAAGGCAAGATTTCCGGATCCATCCTAAGTCAAAAATAATAAGATCTCAACTGTCTTCTCAGACAGTTAGACTGGCACCGGGAGACGTTGAATGGATTGACAGATAGACATCCCTGCCTATGGCGAGTGCCAGTGATCGCCGTCGGGACGTTGGGAAGTTGGGTGTCTGTAATAAGTAATGGCTCACAGCAATCTAGGCGAGGCACTCCGGAGGTCTAACGTTACTCACCTTCTGGGATTGAATGAATAGAGATAAGACGGGCCGACCACCATGTAGGGTCTAGAAAGTAGACGCAAGTGTAGGTAACGTGGGCGTCTATGTAGGCATGCCAAGACAAAGGCATGTGGGTCGTACGGCCTTTTCTCAGATCAAAGAGGCAAATCCATGCTCGAATTGGGTCTAGTCTGTGTCCTAGGGTTCAGCGGGTATGCAAAAAAATTTAACAAGCGCCAAATTAAGTGAAATCATAGAGGGATGTGGCAGCAGAGAAGGGTATGTACCTATGGAGACAGGAAGAAGAAAGTTTATTACGAGCATATGCGAATCGGCAGAACTTGGATATGAGAAGACACCTGTGGTCGTCAAGGTAGTGGCTACAAAATACGGAATACATAGCGCCGAAGAACGAGGTGAGCCATAGTTATCATCGAATCACAGTCCGAAATGCACATATGGGGCCCAATCGAGGACATTAGCGTCTCCTACGCTCTTTCGCAGCTCCCCAATTGCATGGTGAAGTGCATATGCCGCCTGCGATCCATCCAAGCACTTCGTACCATCGAGCTCTGGGCTTCTTGCAATAACTTCCTGATAGAAGCTCTCAGCCACCAGCGGAGCATGACTGTCACTGATTGACCACATCGTCCCAACCACGCCTCGGTAGCCCGTCGCAAGCATTCCAGCCGCCAAGTGAACAGATTCTTCGCTGAGCTTGACGTCACCAGTACTGGTCTGGCAAGCCGATAAGAAGGCAAAATCAGCATGTTTCAGATTTGACTTCATGATGGTGGAAAGGTCAAGCATCCCATCACCAAGAGCGAAGCCACTTTTCAGCGGTTCCTGAGCGTCTTGGGTTCCATGGCAGGCCAGATGGATAAAGCTGTAGTTGTCCATGGCGTCGAGTCCAGCACGCCTCACCGCATCGCCGCCCTCCAACCGTTTTGTCTTGACCGAGTGACCGTCGAGTACTTGGGCAATACGGTTGATTTCTTCCTTTGTGCCCGGGATGGATGGGAAGCAGGGGCGTGAGGTTGACTTAGCATACAGAGTCCAACTTTGTCGTCGTGTCTGGGGGCGATGCGGGCGTTTTTGACTCGTTCAGTGAGCATGGCGACGGTTGGAATATAAGACGAGACCGCGTAATCAAGGATGGTCTCAACTTTGTCAGTATCTTGATAGATTCCGGCCGCATGGAGGGGAAGAAATGTTAATGGTCCAGTGGGACACCACCAAATCCTTGTTTTCGGACTCTGGGACCGCTAAGAGAAAATTAGGCTTTCTATCATTCCACGATTAACGGCCCTATAGAACTCACCGACAACGCCAGACCGTCCAGAACTGGTTTCACCACAGATTTCCATAGCTCACATAAAACTTCCTGGAGAATCTGCGAGGGCGACTCCTTTTTTCCAGCTCCTTTCCGTGCCGGGCGAAAACCTCGAGCGCCCGCGATATCCTGATCACAGCTCCGTTGAAGTAGGCGGTGGTGGAGAAGGGATGCTCGAAGTTTGTCACGAAGCTTCTCTGCAATCTCATAGGAGAAGTTGAGAAGATCGATGATCATCGGCTCGTCAAGCCCGGGAAGGAGGATAATCGCCCGAGACAAAGTCGTTGTCTTGCTGATATGGAGGAGAACGACCGGGCCCGTTTCTGGAAGGTTTTCCAACCAGGTGTTAGAATCTTGAGGCTGGAGGAAGTTTTCGAATCCTGGAATGGTGCTTCGGATGGTTTCAATCAAATTGTCGCGCTCTCTGGCCAAGCGTGCGTGCGTGGCTGCCTCTTCTTGCAACGAGATTCTAGACACCATCACTTGACCTTGTTCATCAAGTCTTCTTGACTGGGTACTAGCGTTCTCCAATTTTTGACAGACAATCTCGAGTTGGGTGGCAAGGGCTGGGTGGCGGGAACGGAGATCGTCCAACGGTGTGCGCAAACTGCTGAGTTGGCTCCATATAAGCCCGCGACCCCGCTCAAGCCATTCCACTGCTTTATTATTCCGTTCAAGCGCAAGGGCATGTCCAGAGGCAGTGAGAACAAACTGAGAAAGGCCTGCTAGCTGTGTGTGACGCTGCTCCACTGTCTGTCCAAGGCCGGCCAACTGGCGAATGGATTCGATAGCGCAATCAAGTGGCGCCAAATCGATGCCGGGACCTAAGCCAGCAGGAACGAGTGGTAAGAAGGCAGCCCAAGCCTTCGCTGCTTGGAAACGAATGTGGGGTGTTGTGGTACCCGCCGTCGCAGCGGCAGCATAACAATGGAGTGTCCTGTCAAAAACATTGGTGCTCCCTGTTGCCACAAGAAGCTTCTGCAGAATAGTACCGAGGACCCAGAGAGATGATGCGTGTAAAAAGTGATTTTCAGGTATCATCCTATTTCTCCGCTCCTGAACGGTGATGGCTTCTCGCAGGAGGGAGGGGTTCGTCTCCTGAGATGATCGTCGAACAAGAAGAAATGAGAATGTAGCCAATGTGTCGTGATTTGTGGCACCCTTTGCAACTGCGGCTCTGAGGGATTTCTCGGCAATGCGGCAATGCTCAGGGTTTTCGGAGTAAGTAGCAAGATCGCCGTAGATCGCTGCCTGCAATTCCGATTCTCCATGCAAGGGCTGGTAGGCGAAAGCCTGCTCCGAGATAGAAGCAGCTTCTCGGAGGTACTCTTTATCCCCCGTAGCTTCGTACTTGCACGCAGTAGCTTGAAACAGTAAGAAAAGCATGGTTCCCCGACAATATCGCCCCATCCTTCCACTCGAATCTGGGAACATAGTCAGGTATTCCTTCGCTGCTATAATGGCCTCATCCAGGTACTCCAGGCTGGCCAACTTGACGCCACAGGCATAGAGCCCATGGACAAGCTTCAACGAAGCAGTACCGACCAGGTCGGGGTCACTACCCGCAGCGGATACCGACTTTCGATGGTAGAAAATTTCTTCATGGATATCGGCGGGATCATCTGAAATCTCGAATCGATCGTGCAACGATGTGGTGAGACCAAAGAGAGCGAAGACAGTTTCTTGGCCATGCGAAGGCGAAACCGCGACAGCTTGCTTGAAGACTTCAATGTTTTTATCCACATCCCGTGGGGACCAGGGTTTGCCCGATATGACTCGAGCGCTCAAAGATCTGGAAAGTCCCGCTAACGCGATGCTGCGTGCGGTTAAATTATTTGTGGGGATGAGGTCCAGCTGATTCCTCCGTGCCATGACGGATAGGTCGAGATCTTCTACATTCTGCGAACGCTCGTAGCGAAGTTGTGCAAAATCCGCAAGAGTGGCCCACCACGCTGCATCATGTGCCTGATTGACGACTTGCAAGCGTAGCTTGATGCACCGTTCGAGATCTTCAGCTGCGTGCAGGAGGTGAAAACGAAGCTCTACCAGTCCTTGCAATGACATTCTGGGGGCATACTCGGGTGGCACCGAATTTTCAGTTTCCACCAGGCCGGCGATCTCGTCATCCAGACTGCTATTGCTGTGCCTGGTCGAGGTACTGGATACATTGGCGTTGAGGGGTGACAGTATGTCGTGAATGTCTTGAATTTGGAGCTCCATTGTTTTTACCGCCGGGTTACCCGTGGTTTGGAAAAGACTGGCGAATCCCTGACGACACACAGATAAGAGGCGAAGGTAGCGGACGAGTCCAGAGCCATCGCCTGAGGGGTGCAAAGCGTGCGGTCACCAGACATCGTTAGTTCGTGAGCAACCAAGACAATATAGGATTTACTTACGTCCCCAACGTGACGAGTAGCTTGACAATGGGCGCACTTTCAGTGATAATACTGCCTGGTTAGTGTCGCTCCCAGAGCCAGGCAGAGCCTTGACATAAAGACCTTGGACCATTTGAGCAAAGGCCCAAAGGAACACAAAGAAGTTGACCTTACCTTCATTTCGGTAGAAGTCCACTTGGTCCAACTCCTGTCGAGTCACGCAGAAGCATTCAAGATCGCCAGACAATTCTGATTTAATCACGACGACGACACCCTCTGCAGTGGCAGACCTGTCCAACGCAATAAATACCAGGAGCCAGTACCATTGATCTCAACAGTGACTCACATTTGGATATAGTCATCGCATCTGGCGCTCTCTTTGGAGACCATTCTCAATGGGCATTCGCAGCCGCCATTACCCGGCATTTCAAGCGCGACCAGCAGCAGTCCTTGAGCGTCAAGGTGTTGATTGTATCCCTTGCCGAAGTCGACGGTAATATCTGGGTGTCAATGAGTAAATTATCAAACAAGAGAACGCATATGTCGATGTACCTTCGAGGCGCAAGCTCGAACTGATTCTTGGACGTGCTGGGGCCGGCGGGGCTGCAGTGGAATGAACGCGGTTTCTCAGTTCTACGAGGGAAAGGAAGTCAGTGCGACTCTTTCGGGCGGTCGAGGTCACAGAAACGTTCACTTACCGGAATTGGCAGATACAGGTGCACTTGAGTTGGAGATCGATTGAACGTGCAATGAGAGTGCTATTGCAGTTCTGCTATCCTTCTTCCCGCCGTCAAGCATCCTCTTCGTGATCTTGATTGCTGCAGGGATCAAAGTACACATGAGCGACGATACCAAAGGAAATTTGTGCACAGCGAGCACTCACTCTTCGATCTCGTGGAACCTGCAGACTTGAGTTCAGAGGCCGCGAAGAAGGTCCACAGATCAAGGTCATCCAATTGCTCTGATTCAAGGAGTGCCACTGTGAGATCAGATCTCTCTTTCGGCTTACTGAACAAAGGTTTGATTAATAAAACCAGCAGTCGGGCATTCGCTGTCACCTACAGAGTAATCGCCTTCTCGCAGATCCATTTCGTATTCGACACGCGTTTGAGAGGGCAAACACCGCAAGCCCCTTCGCCTTGGAGCTCGAATATTGCCAGACACAGGGTATCGCAGTCTAAGATTGGGCTCAATTCTTCCGACTTGGATTCAATGGCGATATCTGAGAACAGTAAGAGAGGTGTCCGCTTCGCGAAAGCCAACGGCATACCTTTCAGATGTAGGTCGATACTAGCGGCACGACAGTGAATTAGCTCGATCGCCAAGATGTACTAAAGAGACTGCCTACCGCTCCATAGGTCTTCTGGTGACGACAGACATTGTGATGAGAACGAATGCGAGGGACTGATAGAGCGTTTCCAATGAACGGCGGGTGGGTTAAATATTGAGATACGGAAGAGCGCAGCTTAAAACAACAGTGGTTTCGAAAGCAGTGCGGGCCACTCAACCATTCCGGGTATTCCGTTGAGATTGCCATTGGCAGTAGAGTACTGCCAAGGCACTGCCGAGTACACGTGGGCGCCCTATCCGGCTTCGAGCGTCAAAAGCCTGATGGACAAACCTTATTCACCTCTACAGGAGTTGAGCGAGTATATCTGGAAAGTCGACACAAGAGAACATGAGTGGTAGATTATCGCGTGTATAATCCGACATTGGTGTGACAATTGGTGATACCCCAACGACAGAAGCTCAACCTGCGTTCACATCGATGCAGGGTGGTGTATTCTAAGTGCGCCAAAGCTGGCTTCAATTGATATTATGCTGACAGTCAAATACAACACGTTCTCCACTGCGCAGTCATGAGTGCCTTAGAAGTTCGGCGAAGCAGTGTCTTGATGATGACGGATGACTCCTGCAGACACTAGATGACAAGACACGAGGGGTTCGGTGGTACTAGGATGGAGCAGAACAATAGAGAAGACGGCCAAGACATAAGCAGAGACCTTCCATCGGACGCTGGTGACTAGGAAGGGCAAATTTCCAGCAGATTGGAACCTATAGCAGGTGTGCCTGAGGAGGTGAGAAGGCGCAGCTGACACGAGCCAGGCAGTGTAACTGTCAGACTCATGTCGGACATTTCGAGTTCCTTTTTTTTTCTGGATAAAATGTGCCATCGGCCCTGTAAAAGACCCGTAGATCTCAATAGCTGAAAGGACGTGGTCAGAAGGCTGTCCGTGGTTTGGAAAGATAGGGTCTCTTGATTTGGCTTTGTTAGCTTTCGGCAGGGTCGGCGACGGGCCTCCAAATATGTAAATAATGACCGAAAGCCGACGGGTCAAATGACCCGCCGGCGTCTGCCAGGTTCGATTCATACCGCCATGCTTAGCAGGATCTCACTTTCAACCGTCGCTCATCACCGTCGTTATGGATAATGCTGAGTTCCATGCAGCTGTAAGTACATATGGACCCATATTCTGGGCAATCTCGCAACGATGAATCCCACAGGTGTACGATAAAGTGCGAGAGATACCACCTCAACGAGTGACAAGCTATGGTGAGTTCAGCTTTCGTTTTTGATGGGTTAATATTCTGGAATTCAGTAGGTCATATAGCCAAGCTTATTGGAATGCCTCGTCATTCTCGACACGTAGGCCAAGGTCTGCACCAATTTGTATTCACATTTCTACCGGACTGACTGGTCATTATCCCATAAGCTCTGAAATTTCTTTCACCTCAGGCGAACCCTCCGGTACCGTGGCACCGTGTCCTTGGTGCATCTGGGACCATATCTTCCCGTGGTCCGGGCACAGATGGTGCAGAAAGGCAGCGGAATGCTCTGGAAGCAGAGGGCGTCGAAGTCACGATTGGACGGACCGGTGACATGAGAGTGGATTTGGGGAGGTACGGCTGGTTTCCTGCTCCAGCACCTCCTCAAGCTCGTGGTCAGGATGACGCCAGCGAGTCGGAAGATGGAGAGTAGGAATATACGACGCGTTGCACGGATAGAGAGGTCTCAGGTATGCCTTCGTCCCTCTGTGTTCTCATACAACCTGACTTTCGCAGTAGATGATTATGCCAATGTTGTCATTGTTGCTCAACTGTACTTCGATCTACATGATAATACAAGAATCAATTTGCTATTCTTCTCGACTACTCCGCGTCAAACACCAAGCACCTAACCTCAATCGACTGCCTCCTCGGGGCCTCCGGGGGGGACCTCGTGTCATTGAACGAAGTATGAGGTGCTCCCACCGCCCCTGCTGCACCCTCCTCCACAACCTTGCTATCACAGCACTGGATGAAGGTCACCTCCTCCGGCGTCTGGTTGCTCAAATAGTACCATTGGTGCTTCTCGTTGTGCCTCACGTTGTACAGTCCACCGTTGGGCTCAGGAACCACTGCACCCTCAAGGACACGGCGGGTGTCGAGGAGGTCGTGATTGCCGTCGACGCTTCGCCAGTCAGCTAGCGCAAGAGGGTTGTGTGCGACGGTGTTCTGGATGGGTCGCCAGACGTTGATGAGCCGGACACGTGTCTTGGACGAGAGGAGGCGCTCAGCGTCCTCAGATGGGAGGTGACGACGGACGCGGTTGTATACAGCGTTGAGAGTTTGGTCGATGTGCACTCGAAGCTGTGGGGTGACGGAGTGAGCTACGTTGAACCATAAGGACAGGAAGGGACTTACAATAGGTCCACGGTCGTTGCTCGTTGCTTGCCTCGCGGTGGGTTCTTTCGCCAAACGTCTGTTCAAATGGTCAACTCAAATGCTCCTTTCACAGGGAAACTTATTGAATCAAGCTCACCTCAACGTGTGATCGAAAATAACAACCTTCTTTGCTCCTGGAACTTTATCCAGCACAAGTTGCTCAACTTCCTTGTAATATCCGTCCTTGAACCCTTCCTCGTCGTCAAAGTCCTTCTCTTTGCTCTCGTTGTTCACGAACTGAAAGCCGTGGACATCGAGGGAGACGAGCTGCTCGATGTCGCTGACGCCATTGGCGTTTCGGAGGTCATGAATGGTGGCAGGAAACGGTTGCAGCTCGAAGTTCTGCTTAGGAATTCCAGGAGGGGGATCGAAGACGTATTTCACGAGAGGGTCCTTAGGGTCATAAGTGGGGAAAGGCACGCAATAGTTGAGCGTGGTGGAGAAGTCTCCAGTGCTCATCGTTGCGACTCTGGCGGAGATGGGTGAACGAGGGCTGGGATGGGTTGGAGGCGGAAAAAGAGCGAAGATGGAGATTACCACTAGCGCGTCTGGTCCGCAATTCTTTGACAAGCCCTATCTTTCTTTCTCGCCCTTCCCCGGTCCGCGACGACGTCACAATGGCTTTCTTTCAAAATCGAAATCAGATTCATGTTCCCTGTCAAGCAAACAGCACCCTCGTCTCCGCCGCGTGGATTCCTCGTGCTTATCCCTGATACACGTATTTGAGGACGTACGTACCCTGCTATCTTTCTCCGGAGAGGTTCTATTATGCTGAGGGACAAATATAGCAAGATTTCATAGCCTTAGTGCCCGAGCGGCGGTTAACAGCAGCAACGAAAGGGTTCGATTTTTTTCCAAAATGACCGACTTGACTTGGAAGGGTGATGTCACCACCATTTGGGGTCGGCAAACTGGTTCATTTTCCAGTTCGGGGATACCTATTCGGATCGGATGTGGCGGGAAACGTCCCCTTGGTTCATTTGCCACAACTCCCCGACAAACCGCACTGGCTCCACTCCGACTTCGGTTGGGTTTGCCAGACAGGAGGGAGGAAGAGTGGACGCGAAAATCAATTAATTTGTCAAATTCGGATGAAGGGTTTGGATTAGGTGCATTCGGTAGGCGTACCCCAAAGAAAGAGAGAAAGAAACCGCAAACTGACGATCGGGATTTGTTGAATCCAGAAGGGTAACGAGAGGTCAAGAGGGTCAAATATACTCTCAACTTTTCGTCTTTCCCTACCATCCCCTTACCGACCTAACTCGTAGAGGGACATCGCGAACTCATCGCACACCCCTTGTACGTTTTCTCGTCTCTTTCCATATCTCTCTTTCATTCTGACCTAACTTTGTTGGTTGCAGTTGAAACACTTTTTATTGGTTCAAACCATGACTATCGACAATCGACCGAAGGTCGTCTCCCCGAAAGACGTCGAGACTACGCTCAACTACTGTGTCCCTCACGGACCTATCCCTCTCGTCAAGTACATCACCGAACCTCCCGAGGGCACTCCATGGATGAACTTTGACATCGTCTCGTACCCCGTCACCATCCATGACGTTCGCAGCACCCCTCTGGAAACCGGTGCCTCGCTCGACACGCAGGCGTTCCAGTTCCTCGGGGCTCCTTGCAAGGAACGTGAGTTCCTTGACGAGGCAGAGTTCGCGAAGGAGGGTGGGTATTATGATCAGGTCAAGGAGTTAGTTGTGAAGAACGTGGGGGGAGCCAAGAAAGTTGTTGTTTTTGATCATACCCTTCGAAGACTGGCAGAAGAGCCAAAGGGTGATCGGGGTGTTGAACGTGGCCCTTTGGTTAGTACTATCTCTACCTCCTCATCGTTACACACATGTGCTCACCCTACGCTTTTTGACCTCAGCTTCGCGTACATGTCGACCAAACTGAAGATTCCGCACTCAGGCGCGTGCATAAACACCTTCCCGAAGACGAAGCCAACCGTCTCCTTTCTCTCCCCAACCAACGCGTCCGGATCGTCAACGTCTGGAGACCCATTGAGAATGTTGTTGCCCACAACCCTCTCGCTGTCGCCGACTGGCGTTCAGTCAAACACGCTCGGGACCTCATCGTCACTCGTAAAATCCTCCAACCGGGGAAAGGAGAAGGCGGTACCTACAACGTTAGGTACAATGAGGAACACAAGTGGTATTACATGAGGGACATGACACCGGACGAGGTCGTTTTGTTGAAGTGCTCTGATACACAGGGCGTCGATGAGGGTGGTATCGCGAAGATGTGCTTGCATACGGCTTTCAAGGATGAGACTTCGGATCCCGAGGCGCCGAGGAGGCAAAGTATCGAGGTTAGGTGCCTTGTGTTTGACCAGGAGTAAATGTAATTGTGGCTTTGTGCAGTGGACGCTCTTTGCCCTTTGTGTAATACTTGTGAATTGTTGTTCATTTATCTTGTGTTCTATTCTGTACTTGAAATTGAATCGTGCTTGAAACTTCAATTGATTTTATGCAATTAGCACGTATCGGGACGCAAGTTCGCTCAAGCAACATGGGTATGCTACTTAGAAAGCAAAGGTTCAACTTGCTGAAGTTCAACTGAACGGAGACTGCTCGGAAGTGTTTCAGCCTGAACACCTTGTCTGACAAGCCCTTCGACACACTTGGAATAAATGAGGTATTAGGTTAAATAATACAATACGATGAAGTGATAAAGTAATAGTATGGACTTCGCAAATATGAGCGGGAAAAGACTGACTCTACCGTGTATGTAGATATATGGAACAGTACATAGATGGAACGTCCAACAAATCACACCAAGCCAATGCACGAGACAGTAAAGACCGTAGAGATATACAACACATGAGTTTTCTGACCAACTCGGCTGACAATGGATGCAGAGCTAGCCTCTGGGCTCATGATGAAGATAAAGCGAGAGTAATGGGAAGAGTGGAAGAATAGGAAGATGCCAGAAAATAAAGAACGTAAAGAAAATCAAGGTGAAATAATAGAGAGAATGTCCAGAAACATCCGCTATCGCGATGCTGGCCCCTCGACGACCGAGGATGCAGACGACGACGCGGGCGACCTGATCGAGTTCGCCGAGCTATTCGTCGCCACGGTCGCCCGATTTGATTCGGCATCTCGCCTTTGCTCCTCTTCGACGGGCTCGTCTAGTGACCTTGAGCGAATCTAAGAGCAGTTGTGAGAAAATGAGAGTCAAAGCAGTTAAAGCGAGATAACACGTACAGTGAGTCGAATGCAATACGCAGTTCCCGTGCAGATCGTCGCAACAATGAAGACCCATCTCAGTCCAATAGCATACGATTCGCGTGCGGCAGATTGGAGGTCAGGAGGGAGGTGCGCGACAAGCGTAGAGTCTCGTCGAATTCGCGTGATATCGTCTTCAGCCCCAGGCCCGGTGATTCGCTTGTGCAACTCGACGTTCAGCACGGCTTGGAAGACGGCTGAAGCCAGTGCAACTCCAATGACTTGTCCAATTCCGCGGAAGAGTTGGATGAAGCCAGTACCCACAGCGAGGGTCTTGCCTAAACAAGTATGAAGCAGAAAGGATATCGGTCGGCATGAGGCAAAGATGTGAAATGAAGATTGAATCTCTTACGGGGAATAGATGCGAGCAGGGCGCTCAGAGTTGTCTGAAGGACACATGCGTTCCCGAAACCGAAAGGGATCTACGACCGAGTCCCATTAGGATGAGAACAAAACTTTGGTACAAACTAGTAGAAAGACTTACGATACTGAACCACTGGACATACCAAGGGGAGTTCACGGTCATGGTCGAAAAGAGGACTCCGGCGATGAATGGAAGGAAACCCGCGATCAGCATTAGGAGCTTGTACTCTCCGGTTCTCCTCATGATCCATCTGTCAAAAACGACTCATTGTTAGAACGAATATCACAATGGTATAGATACACATTTTGATGAGGCATTGATCGGCCGTAAAACGTACCCTGCAAAAATAGATCCAGTGGACATCGCAACGCTGTGTGGCATGATATGAGCACCTAAGGTTTCATGTCACAAAAACGTGGTCAGCAGGAGTTCATTCATTTCACGAGAAGCAACGCATAACACGTACCTGCCACACTAGCACTATCCAACTTCACTGTCTGGAACCACGTGGGGAGGAAGTACATCACGGCATAGTTGCAGATGGGCACGAAAAAGTTGGACGCGGAGATGACTATCGCCTCCCGGTGCTTGAACAGCGCCGGTGCCAACACAGGTTCTGGTGATACGTAGACTTCTGCGACCACGAACAAGATGAAGAAAGCCACCGAAAGCGAGAGTGAGAGTATCACACTCCAGTGGTCCCACTGACGATTAACTTTAGCAAGGTGCCAAAGATAAAAAGTGACGGATAAGACACATACGGGCAGGTCATCATTAAACTTTTCTGACATGAATACGAGCAGCGAGAAGACCTGCGGGGAAGCTTAGTCAGTAACGTAACGATAAGGTGAAATGGAACGCAGTACGCACTGCGACAAAGAGGGTAACTGTGCCCGCATAATCAATACGGCGGAGGATGTCTTTTTTGTCCTTGTTTTCGCCCTGGCGGATGGAAATTAAGTCAGTGGGATTATTGTATTAGCGCACCGAAAAGTCCAGATACCTCCGTTGTATAGTTCAGGTTGAACTCTGTCAAGGCGAAAGAGATGACGAAGATGGGAAGCTGAGCAAGGAACGCCCATCTCCACCCAAACCTAGGGCGTCATCGTGAGTGTGGAGCTCATAGCGCCAAACAAAACGAAAGCGAGGCTTACTTATCGCTGATGAATCCTCCTAATGGCCCACCTAGTCCCAATCCCAAAGCATTGAACACACTAGTGAAACCTTGGGCCAATCCACGATCCCGTGCACTGTAAACATCAATTAGATCCGGTTTTGGGCCATGACGCTGGGAGAACCAACCTGAACATATCCGACGTTATGATACTGACAATTGCGAATTCAGCTTAGAACGGAACATGGGTAGGTGCAGATATACCTCGTTGTCGTGTTAATGCCTCCTCCACCAATCCCACTCATCTGGGAAGACGGTTAGCCTTAGCAATTCGACGAGGCTATCGAACCATACGTACGAATCGGGCGATGATGAGGGCAGTCATGCTATTAGAGAAGCCACAAGCAAGAATACCTACGCCGGTGAAGCCAACTGCCAGCTGGTTGGCCCGTCTGCGACCAAGGATATCGCAGAGTCTTCCGTACAAAGGAGTGAAAGTACATGTTGCTAGGAGATAGGATGTTCCTAGCCAGCCAGCCCGGTTGGCATGGCCAAATTGCGAGGATATTGTCGAGAGCACTAGATAAGAGCAAGGGAGTCAGCCCGATACGCGAGTAACCGCGGTTAGGAAATAACGGACACGTTGCAACGATAGTCGCTGGAGGCGCGAGTCAGTCCCTTCATTTGAGGTTAAAGGTTAAAGATGGAGCACGTACTGTTCAATGTCTAGTTATAAGCGAGGTTTTCCGGTCAATTTCAAGCAACATTCAGACGACTGCACGAGCGACCTACCGCCAGGAACATTGCTAGCCACGCACCCAACAGAATGGTCCACTTCTTTGTCCGTGACAGAGAGAGTGGGTCGATTGTCGATTTCTGCGGTACATCTCTTTCCACGTCACTCGTAGCCTGTGTGTAGGAAGGCTGCACTTGCTGCCCTAGCAAACGATCCCTCTCCGACGACATGGCAGAGTAAAGGACAGTGTGGGGGACCGTGGAGGTGGAGGAGGAAATTGAAATAGGACGCAGGAGGCTCAGGTGGAGGAGGGTTAATGACGTTGAAATTGAAGCCTTGCTCCGAGTGCGGGGCCCGATAATATCCATTCATCTGGGTCCATTTCTTGACGTTAGTGGCTGCTCCGAGCCTCATGAACTCCTTGGAGTAAGCAGTTCTTCGGACGCCAGCCGATAACCTGCACAGCCATGTTATTTGGAAGTGATCCTATCACAAGCCGAGCGTTTGCCGAAGGCCCCGGGACCAAACACCGACGCACAGCAGGCAAGTTGTGTCCTCCGAGTCCTCAGTATTTACACTGCTTAGCACAGGAAGAAATTCCAATTGCATGGATCGGGATACCATGTCTTGGGATAATGGATTGCGCATATCGCCTTCAATTATATTTTAGGCCTAATTAGGTCGTTGTGTTCGGCCGTTGTGGTGGCACGATCAGGACGGCCTTCCAAGCTCTTTCATGACGCCTGTCTGTCCAACTCATCAACAAAGTCCCAGCGGGTTGGCCACATCAGTTCACATTCCCTCTTCTGCAAGTCATTCACCCTCTCCACCTGCCTAGGATGTCTGTGAAGGGCAGAGATTCCGACTATGGCTTACCACCGCCTTCGGGGTCACCTCCGACCGTCCGCAGACGTTTAATATCACCACTGCTCTGGAAGATACCAGTGGCCGTGACACTGTTCCTTGTGCTGAGATGTGCAAACACATATTATACCCATGCGATATCCTCGAGGAATGCGGCCACCAGGCAGCATGGTGGACAACTCATCACAGCCAAACACGGTGCAGTAGCCAGCGAAAACGAGGTCTGCTCAAAGCTTGGCGTCAACACGTTGAAGAACGGCGGTAACGCAGTTGATGCAGCGATATCGACCATCCTATGTGTTGGTGTTATCAACATGTTCTCGTATGTCCTATTTTTTCGCGTCATGTCGTCATCTAACGCGCCCTAAAATAGTTCCGGTATTGGTGGAGGAGGATTTATGACTGTTCGTATTCCTCCGAAGGTTCAGGACGCATCTTCCGAGGTCTACGCGGTGGATTTCAGAGAGACCGGTCCTGCCGCTGCAAATGCGACGATGTACGTTGGGCAGCCAATGAAGGCCCGTATCGGTGGGCTCTCTGTTGCCATTCCCGGCGAGATTCGTGGCCTCGCGGAAGCGCACCGTCGATGGGGAAAGCTTCCATGGCAAGATTTGGTCCAGCCTAGTGCCGATATTGCACGAGGCTGGAAAATCCAGAACGAGCTTGCGTTTCGTCTGAGGGTGCGTGTTTGCTGTAATTCTATCAATGTTCTCTCTTTGATCATCGTTTCATTGCCAGAGATATGAGAGTCTCATGCTTGAGAACCCCGACTGGAGGGCAATATTCGCTCCACATGGCAAACTTCTTCAGGAAGGCGACTTCATCGAACGCAAGAACTTGTCTAGAACGCTCGAAATCATTGCGAATGAGGGCCCTGAGGCTTTCTACCAGGTACCGCCTCCTTATATTTTAAATGTCCTCAAATTTATTGACGATTTGTGTAGGGGCCCATTGCTGATTCTATCATCGCCAAGGTTCAGGCGGAGGGTGGAATACTCACTCATGAGGATCTACTCTCCTACGAACCGAAGGTTGAGAAAGCTCTAGTTGGCACATACCGCGACAAGAAAGTGTATACTTCTCATGCTCCAACTTCGGGCCCTGTTCTTCTTCATATGCTCAATCTCATGGAGCATTTCGACCTAGTTGGGGAGGGTAGAACTCCCCTGAACACTCACCGAATGGTTGAGGCTCAGAAATGTATGCACCACTCGCTCGTTCTTCCTCAAAAGTACTGCTAACCATGGATTTCAGTCGGATTTGCTGCGAGGTAGCACCGTTTTGCACTTCATCCGAATGATACTGACAAGAACACGGTAGGACCAAGATCTGTGACCCCGCATTCTTGAACAGCACTGCTCAGATCACCCAACTCCCGACGAAGGAGTATGCTGAAGCGATCTTCGCCAATCTTACCGATGTAAGCACTAATCCTCGTGTACTTTGTTCTATGCACCAGCTCATCTTTCATAGGAAACGACACATCCCCCCGAGTACTATCAGCCCGAGTACGACGTTCCCTTTGATCATGGAACGGTGGGTTTGCCCTTTCAATGCTTGTAAACGAATAATTTACAGCTCATTCAGGCTCATACGTCAATCATTGACAAGGATGGGATGGCGGTATCGGTCACCTCTACTATCAACCTCATCTTTGGCTCCCAAGTTCTCGATCCTCACACAGGTATCATTCTCAATGATGAGGTATACACCCTACTCAGCTCTTCCAATTGGCTACCTGTGACACCTTTCCTTAGATGGACGACTTCTCGATTCCTGGGACTCCCAACGGCTTCGGCCTTCCACCTTCCCCATGTACGCCACCGCTTGCTGTACTCCACTAGATGGCTGAGCATCTACTGACACTCCAATCGCCCATTCAGATAACCTCCCGGCTCCAGGCAAACGCCCCCTCTCCTCCACCGCTCCGACCATCATCGAGAACAAAGACGGTTCTCCCTACCTCGTACTCGGAGGAGCTGGTGGATCGCGTATCTTCCCTGCTATCTTTCAGGTTATATTAAACCTCGAATGGGAATCTGCTCGGGCCCACTGCCGCGGTCGCGATAACGGTATCATGGATGTTAGCCAGGCGGTGGAAGCGGGAAGGCTCCATAATCAGTTGTATCCCGACGTCGTCGACGTTGATAGACCCTACGGGTACGATCTCATTCAAGGTCTCAGGGATCGTGGACATGACGTTCAGTGTGAGTGCCTGTCTTCTTGTTTCTTTCTTCTTTCTCCCTTAATTTTCCGTTCGCTTCCAATGCTACTCGCTTCATTTTCTGTGGGGTTCCATGACCGCCTTTCTTCGTCTCCCTCGCGTTTCTGTGACCGTATACTGACTGACGACATTCATGACGTACGTCCAATTTTGCACCCTGTAGTCCTGCCTTTCAATCGGACTTCAGCAGTCGTGGACGCTGTGGGTGTGAAGGGTGGAATGTTGTTCGGTAAGTTTGTCTTATCGCTATTATCCTCTGACCGTGTATAACTGATCTTGATTTGCTTTGGGTAAACTTCCTTTCCAGCCGCGAGTGACTCGCGCAAGAACGGAGTGGCAGCTGGGTACTAGGAATAGACTAGTGCATATATCTTTGCAAGTACTTTCGATCACTACATTGCTAAATAGAGTGTGAACGTATCTCCGTGATACCGGAGTTGGTGGTAGCGTTCTCTTTCAATCATCGTCCCATCAAGTTATCAATGGCTATAACTAGGGCTGATACAACCCGCGAGGCGAAGAACGGTGAATTACCTGCTTGGGATGGTTCCTTACTTCGTAAGGCATCACGGTCCGATTGAAACCCTGGTGACAGCATGACGTCTGTCTTGAATTCCTTGTCCCAAATTAGGGCATGACCGAAAAACGTCCAGTTGACGTCTGGTTCTTCGTTTGATCTTCAAATTCATTTTGAACGTAAAATCTTCGGGTAAAGTAAGAGGTGAGCTGAGTCGAGCAATGAACGAGTTGGAGGTTCAAAGGGTTCTCATCGGGCAGCTCAGTTTACGACCCTTCTAGAGCGAATAGCAAACCCTGACAGGTTTCCTGGAGCACCAAAATCGTAAGTACCCTGCCTCTGAGAATTTTACCCAAGACTTACTCCCATCGCACTTTCAACTCTCTAACCCCAAGCCAGAGCCATGCCGAAAGACGTCGAGACTACTCTCAACTACGCCGTCCCATTCGACAACCAACCTCTTTACAAGTACATCTTCAACCCTCCCGAGGGAGTCCCTCGCAAGAACTTTGAGTTCAAAGCGTATCCCACCACTGTACACGATGCTCGTGGGACGGAGATGGAGAAGAACGCTGATCTTGATGTTCACGGATTCCAATTCGTGAGGCACAAGAGCTCCGAGACCGAGTTCCTCGATGAGGATCGCGTCAAGGAGGTCTATTTCAAGGAGGCTGAGCAACTTTTGTTGTCGGTCATACCTTGGGCCAAACGAGTCCATGTCTTCGACTCGACTATTCGGTGAGCTCTATCTCGTTACTTCATCTCATTTCAAGAGAAGCTGATAGCCTCAATTCAGGCGTAAAGAGAAGGATCCCTTGGACCCTACTGAGGGACGAGGACCTGCTGTGAGTGTCTTATGATCCTATTGCCGTTGATCCATCCAAGGCTTACCATCTCCTACAGCTCCGGGTTCACGCAGACCAGACCTACGACTCCGGCCCAGCCCGTCTGCGCATCCACCTTCCAGACCAAGCTGACCGTCTCCTCCAAGGACGAATGCAAATCATCAACGTCTGGCGCCCCATCGCCAACCCCGTCGCTCACAACCCTCTCGCTGTAGCCGACTGGGGCTCGGTCAATCCCGCCCGAGACCTTTTACCCACGAAGAGGATTCATCCTGACTTCATTGGGGCGACGTATAATATTCGACATAGCGAGAAGCACCAGTGGTGGCATTTGGCCGACCAGACTCCCGAGGAGTGTTTGTTGATTAAGTGTTACGATACGGTGGAGGATGTGGCTAGGGCTACGCCTCATACGTCATTTGATGATCCTACCAGCCCTCCTGAGGCCCCACATAGGCAGTCGATAGAGTTGCGTTGCTTTGTTCTCGAACTTGAGTAAATGTAGGATGTACGAGGAATAGTCGGGCTCAAGGAATGTAATCTTATGAGAAGAACTTTCTCTCCTTCAGTGATCCTCGTACAAGAAGATTCGCCCGCAAGTGTAAAATGAAATTGGTACGCTTGAATGGACTTTGACATTGCGCGTTGATTCGAAGGATCGGCATTAGCAAGGGAAATCCACGTTAATCGAGAAGTAGATGTACATTCAGAGTTACAGATAAAGAGGAACTATGCATAAGACTAGTCTTTACGATGAGCAAGAACCAAGGTAACCTGGTGAGGATACTCGAAGATACCCTTCTCCTTGTCAATCCAAACCATACCGTCTCCCTTCTCGATGTAGCTCGCAATGTCCTTCTGAATCTTCTTCTTCTCTTCTTCAGGAAGGGGCGCAACGTCACTCTTCGTGACCGATCGATTGACCATCCGCTCCATTGTACCGGGGTGGTGGTACTCGTGTACTTTCTCAACGGGACGGGTGAAGTACTTGTCCCAGCTGGGCACATCGAAAGCCTTTCGCCACAGGCCGAATCGGAAATGAGGACTGTTGTTCTCATACTGTTCAATTCTCTCGCGGCACTGCTTGAGCCAGGCAGCGCGGGAGCGGTCTTCCATGTTCCAAATAAGAGCGAGAGGAGCATTGGGCTTGAGAATGCGGGCAAACTCGGTAACAGCGGCATCGAAATTTGTCGCCCAATGGAAGGCCTGCAAAGCATTGTAAGAAAGCTGAAGCTATCAACACGAAGAGACACACACCTGGGCAACGATTACGACGTCCGCCCAGCCGTCTGGAATGCCCGTTATATCGAATGTTCCATCCGTAGCGACAACACGGGGATCCTGAATCGACTTGTCGAACGATTGGCGCATGCCCTCGCTGGGTTCAACGGCCTGAAGACGCCCAATTGATTCGGCCCAAGCAGGGTGAGTTAACAAGTTTCGAGTAAAGATACCAGAACCAGAGCCCAGTCTGATTATGACATCAGTCGAAAGGACGCGGGAATCATAGCAACTAGTCAACGAACTCTGCCACGTTCAACGGGGGAGGCGCATTGGCTGCCTCACGAATCTGAGCAATGGGTTCGGAGGGGTATGTCGGTCTGAATCTATAGTATTACGACGGCGCATTAGAGCGATATCCTTGGCAGGCCAGAGCCAGAACTCACTTGTTGTACTCCTCTGTGCCTACGGTAAATCCTGCCTTGGCAGTTTGGTGCCAGCTCGAGTTCCAGCGAAGCTGGCTACCACGGGCAGTGTGGGATATTCTAACAACATTTCGAGTCCTTGAGACGGCGGTCTTCAGCATGGCGCCCTGCAATGATGGTGATAGTTGGTCAGGAAGGAAGGTTGAAAGCGCCTTGATGAACATCCCGGACGCGCACACAAAGTCCGAAAGCGCCAGTAGCCGTTGCCAATGACGGCAGTGGAGCGTGAGACAGATGACATATCAGGAGCAGTTCGCGCTCGGTTTGCAAAATTGGTTTGCATTAACGGTTTGACTTGCATCTCGTCTGCCATGGATTTTTCACTATCTCATCTCGCGAGTTCGAGAAAATTGGGCATGCGACAGGGTCACCCAGCCGATTAGCACGAACTCTATTTGAGGTCTTGTATTTAGCAAGATACCTTAGCTTCCTCCAAGAAGTAGTCGCTCTTCGCTCACCTTCTCGACCATGCCAGACATTGAAACCATCCTCAACTACTGCGTCCATCTCGACTCGAAACCTGCATTCAAATATGTCTACGATCCTCCTGACGGCACTCCGAAATCTAACATCGAAATGAGGCCTTACCCAGCCGTCGTCCACGATGCACGGGGTACCCCTTTGGAGGAGAACGCCTGCTTGGACGAGAACGGCTTCAAGTTCGTTCGTCATGTCGCGTCGGAGAAGACTTTCAATGACGAGCAACGCGTCGTAAAAGAGTACTACAAGGAAATCGAAGAACTCGTCAAGAAAACTGTTCCTGGTGCCAAACGCGTTTTCATCTGGGACCATACCATTCGCCGTCTTGAAGAACAACCAAATCGTATGGACAAGGGAACCCCTAGAGGACCTGCGGTACGTTGTGTCACCGTCCGTTAGACTATCTCCTAACGTCGTATTCCAGAAAAGTGTTCATATTGACCAGACATACGAGGCATCTGTTGCTCGTGTTCGTCGTCATCTGCCCGAAGAGGCTGACCGACTTCTTGCTGCACGCTTCCGTATCGTCAACGTTTGGCGCCCGATAGAGAACTCGGTCGCCCACCACCCGCTTGGCGTCGTCAATTGGCGTTCAGTCGATCCCGAGAGGGACTTCATGCATACCCGCCGCTTCTACCCCACTTTTGAAGGCTCTGCTTTCAATGTTCGTCACAGCGACGAGCACGAGTGGTGGTATCTTGGAAGCCAGACACCCGAAGAATGTACCTTCATCAAGATCTTCGATAGCGTCGACGACGGTGGCAAGACAGCTCGAGCGACTGCCCATAGCGCTTTCGAGGACAAGACGAGTCCACCAGAAGCTCCTCAGCGACAGTCGATCGAAGTTCGTTGCATGATTTTCGATACGGAGTAGCTGCATTATCACTTATTGCTAGCCTGTGTATCTTTGTGATATCTTTCCTGTTTCTTCTCTTTCTTTCCAAAAGTTGAATCCAAATGTACTTATGCGCAAATCCCAAATTCTCTTCCGGAATCGGTAGTGACGAGCGCTTCCGAACTGACCAACCCACGTCACATCTCTGAATGTATATAAAGCGCTACACTTTCTTCTTAACGTCCAATTGCCCTCTGTCTGTATCTCTGGTATGACGGAGCTCACCAGCCCTCGAGATAGTCAAGTATCAGCCTTCGTGCCAGCAGTGCCTCCCACATTCGGGCATGCACTTCTTCAATATTTCCAGTTCGAACTTGGTTTCGTTAATCTGAACGTTGGTGCGCATAGACTAAATAGAGTGGCCTGCTGCCCCTAATCTACTCTTAGGCTCTGAAGGCGCGCTTCCATTACCTGTTCAACTTGCCTGCGATGCTTTGTCTCGCCAAGCTGAAGAATCGCCGGATAAGTGGAAGAAGATTATTCGTGGACCTTTGACGGAGGCTACTCGCCAGAGAATTGCCCCGCTTCTCGGAGCGAATCCAGATGAGCTGGTCTTTGTGACGACAACGTCTCACTCAATAGACATGGTTCTGAGCAATTTTGAATGGTCTTCCGAAGATACCATTGTGTATCGTGAGTTGTCCCCCTTGCCACATTTGAAATTTATTTGTTCATCGCGGTTCGTTAATGGCGTCCTCCAGTAACGACTACCTGGAAAGGTGGTAGAGGGGATGTTGGATACATTCGAGACAAGTATCGCGTGAACACCTCCGTGTTCGAGGTCAAGTTTCCAACCACTTCCAGTGCAATTATCGAGGGCTATCGTGCGCACTTGCGCTCTGCCCGGTCCAACCAATTCCGCGGTCGAGTTGGCCAGACGAGGCAACCAAAACTCGTAGCTCTCATCGACGCGATTTGTTCCAAACCGGGGATAAAGTTTCCTTGGGAGGAAATGGTTCGTATTTGCAGGGAAGAAGGGGCCTACAGCGTCGTTGATGCGGCCCACTGCTTGGGGCAGCAGGTCGATCTCAATCTGTCGAAGACCCAGCCCGACTTCTGGATAACGGTGCGTTTGCCGGTTCGTCCTGCAGTCCGATTTTCCCGCTCAATTGGACCCTTAGAGTTGTCACAAATGGTTCTACGTGAAGCGGGGATGCTCCCTGCTTTACGTCCCCAGAAGGTATGATCGTAATTCAATCCGACCGAACCCTCACGCCGTGTGTTCTGATGCGATGAACTCATAGAAACCACCATATCATGAAATGCGCATTTCCACACAATTCGTATCCGAACGCGAGCACGTCTACGCTCCAGCAACGATTGGAGGGTGAGTACGCTAGTAAATCGGTGCTTCCCGAGCTGAATTGAATGAAATTAAACAATGAACAGGTGCCTCAACGCGCGACTTCACCTCGTTTCTCAGTGTGAACGCTGGTAAATTGACAAGCCTCACTATTTTGAACCCTGGTCTGACGGCTCATTTTAAGCGTTTGACTTCCGCCTATGGCTCGGCGGAGAGAAAGCTATCAACTCTTATTGTCATGATCTGGCACTGGCGGGGGGTCGTCGTATGGCGGAGATCTTTCAGACCGACCTGATGGATGAAAGCGGTGATTTCACTTTGAACATGATCAATGTCCGACTCCCTCTTTCGCCTAGCCTTCCAGAAACCCACGACATCATTTCTTACGTCGACCGCAAACTTCTGGTCGAAGACAAAGTTTATGGGCTAGTGTTCAAGCACAATGGGGCTTGGTGGGCCCGATGCTGTGCCCAAGTTTGGAACGAGGTGCGTCCCTGGCAATCCATGTTACTTCCCTGATACCCCAAAGAAAACTTCTAATGCACGTTCGTTCTAGGTATCTGACTTTGAATATTTTGCCGGGGTGTTGATATCGCTTTGCAGCGAATTGGAGGGATCGTTCATGCTGTCTTGAAGGGTTTTAGGGTATCATATCCGCCACGAGGCGAATTTGGTCTTGATTTCCATTATGTGCTCCCTCATGGCTTTTCCGCATCAGGGCGCTCCCCTTCTCTTCTTTGAATGACATCTCTTACGGCATTGGCGTTCAGTGAATCCTCGATATGACCGAGGCGCAGGCGCGCTATTGTTCACTTTCATCCATCCGGCGCTATGAAGCACCGGTTTATCGTTTCGGGTCATCACTTCGCCAAAATGAAAATGAAAATGAAGTTCAAATTCGGGTGTAGATGTTGGAGCATTCGAAAGTTAGAAACGGGCGTTGTATACGTGAAACCCGGTGCCGATGTGAGTCCGCTTGTACTTCTACAAAGATTCGACCCTTTAGGCTATTAGCTGAGATATCTTCCTCACAGTCCTTATCATCGGCACGTAGAAGGGGACATCAGATTCTAATGTGCTTTGTTCACAACGTCAGACCTAACTCGGCTCGGTAGTAGGCAAGGATACGTACAATGCATTTTTTGGGGGGAAATTTATTCACCGTTACGCCCAACTAAACACGGGAATGACATCTTGGCTCTCGGAATGTCACCTCGAGGCCACAGCCAAAATTGGTTGACAGTTGCTCGGACACGGACCAGTCACTCAGGGCTTCCAATGACAAGCATTCCCAAACCTGAGGCCAACGTAGGTATGAGCCAAGTCGCTCGAAGCGATTGGAGTGTTCCGAATATAGTCCCAGGTCGAGTTTATAAGGACAACTTTCACCTGGAGAACCCCCAGCCTAGTCTTGCCCGATTCTCTCTTACTACCCCTTCCAGCGATCTTCGCTTTGAACTTTATTCCCTCATCCTCAGAACCATGACTATTGAACTCCAACCAACCATCCCTCCCCCGTCTGGAGACAAGATTATCCTGTACGATTTGCCAGGACACGCTGCTTCAGACGTTGCATGGTCACCTAACACATGGAAAGTTCGGTAAGGGCTTTCTTTCAAATGTCTCGTGCTCTATTGATACTGACGGATCGTACACCAGATTCGTTCTCAATCTGAAAGGATTGGATTACCGCACAGTCTGGATTGAGTACCCGGACATTGCTGCGCTCTACCAACAACTTTCCATCCCGAGCCGCGAGAATCGTGACGGAAAACCTCTTTACGGTCTCCCTGTAATCTATGATCCCAGTACCAGTCGTTACATTGGCGATTCGTTGGTCATCGCTCAATACCTTGAGGACACATACCCTTCCACCATCTCCCCTCCCCTCTTCCCTATTGGCTCTCGTGGTCTCCAGGCCATGTTCATCGACATCTTCATCCAAACCATCTCCGACCCTCTTCACTCCATCACCTCCGAGTTCGCCATGCGCCAACTTCCTCCTCGCAGCTCCCAGTACTACCGTTCCCGTCGTGAAGCTAGGTATGGATGCCGCCTCGAAGACATTGCACCCGTTGGCACTGAGCGCCGGAAAGCCGTCTGGGACGGCGTTCGTGCCGGTTTCAAGTCCTTCCACAAGTGGTCACTCGTCGCCTCATCCAGCCAGCCCTTCGTCACCGGCGACAAGCCATGCTTCGCTGACTTCGTCGTCGCTTCGTACCTGACTTGGTTTAAGAGGCTTTTGGGGGAGAACTCTCCAGAATGGCAAGAGCTGATGGAGGCCGAGAACCAGCGGTGGTTCAATCTGATGAAGGCGATCTCGCCTTGGGAGAAGGTCGACGAAGAGGGGCTTCAATTGTTTAGATCGACTTTCAAGCTGAAGGCTTGATTTATCTTTCTAAAATAAACTCTTGTATACTTTCGATAGAACTCTTGACTCTTTTTATTTCTTCTTACACTTTGTCACCGGCAGCTGTACTTCTGAATTTGAAAAATTGTATCTCCGAGATTGAAACACCAACTGGCTCCTTGGGTACGCTTTGAGGTTTCATCAATCCCCGGGTTTTGGGACATCAGCTTGACATAGGATGCATGTCGTTTGAGAGCCTTCGAGGATGCGCACATTATGATGCAGTTCCAGCCTCCGAGTCGGGGGGATGCCGAGAACGAGGAGGTCGATTTCTCCTAGTTCGCAAAATCTGTGCGATGGTAAGTATGGGTCTTCAGCCTGCTGACTGCGCATATCGTAATATTGTGGGGATTACAGAAGAATTCTCGGCAAAGATATTCTTGAGATTTGCGCAACCCGGGGGATTTGCATTACGAGGGGTCTGATAGTAATCCACGAGAGTCGGCTTCGAACTGATCCCCTTTCCTCTTCCCTAGCCCTTATCCCCTTCGGACCTAAGAGCGACTTCGTACTTACAGATAGTACGAATTGGAACAGAACAGTGGTTGTGAGAAGTCCAGATGAAGGAGTGTTATAAAGTGAATTATAGAGCAAATGGGATCCGAAGTCCGTGTACAAAGCGTCAGAGGTCGTAGGAACTAAAAGACAATCATACGAAAATGGCAGACACCATCATCATCAGGACTGAAACAAGAATTGAATGAGCCCAAGATACTCCAACAGTGATCGCAGAGTTATTATTGGCCGACGTTGGGGGAGGAGGGACGCTGGTTATTGTAGTGCGCGGAATGCTCGTTGTTCCGCCGGGCGCAGTCGTGCTTGTTGTCGGAGGTGACAGGACCTATTGCGAAGCGAAAGTCAGCCTATTAGAATTCATTGTATCTGAAACAAAATGTGACTGACCCCGTCGAGGACATGTGCAACTCCGTTCGACATGATGACATTTCCTTGCAACACGGCAACATCGTTGATGAAGAGCTGGCCCGCTCGCTTGTGGACAGTCACATTGACTCCCAGCAAGGTCTGGTACTGCCTCCCGTCCTCAAAGGCAGTCGAATACCCCACATCTCCAACAATACTGTGGTACATCAAAGCGTCGGTCAGCTGTTGGGGAGTAAGCGCCTCGACATCGATGCCCGCTCGCTGGAATGCTGCGTCCGTCGGAGCAAAACAGGTAAACTTGGGGGTTGTATCCACTGTCTCGGTGAGGTTGGCCCTTTGAAGGGCCCTAAGCAAACTCGAAAGCGATGCAGCTTCTGCGGTCTCGGTACACGGACGCGGGAAATTGAGAACCCTGCATGATGTGTTCAGGTACTTGACAACGCAGCAAGGTCAAATAACTTGCCTGTCAACAACATGCAAGTACCCATCATCGAACACGACGTCGGGGGTTGTAACATTGGAAGGGGTTCCAATCCCGGAATAAATCTTGAGACCACTGGGGGCAACTTCTTGGCCTGTGCTGCCGAATGCACTGGCGAATACCACGTTGGGTGAGCCTTGAAGGTTCGCGAGTCGATCATCGAGAAGGCTGGTATCCGCCAGTGCACCTCCCGACCTACTTAGGTCCGTGCTCCTGAGCGCAAGGGGGAGAACGTGATACGAAAGGAGGTCCCGGGCGGCAGCCTCTGTAATGCTTGCTAAATCCGGGATGCCAGCGCTGGCAATGAAACTGGACACGGCATCGTTGTTTGGAGCCAGCAAGGTGCCTCCTGATACAGTCAGGTCGCGGAGGACAGCGGGAAAACGCGTGCTGATACTGTTGAACCTGGAGAGCTCTGGTCGTTCAGCAATCACCTCCTGGACGGTGGCAGCATTGGTGAAGAGAGTGAGGATAAGGACGGTGAGGATAGGGATAGCGAGCGCCCGGGGGATCTTGAAGAACATGGCGAGACAACAAGGGTGGGCACCTTACGGCGCAGAATGAGCAGCGGCGTCGAAGGAACAGGTATTTTACCCATCACAGCCTCCGTTTATATATTGTGTGATGCCCCGTGAGCGTCTCTTTCCGGTATTCATTACACCGCACTCGCCGAATCCTATTTATTCGGACTCGGAGCCTGTGAAGGCGCAATGAGGCTCGGTTTTGACAGTGAGCGTCAATTTCACACGGTCCTTTCCTAGCTTGATCCTTATCTGATTCTCTTCTCAAGCCGCCCAAGGGCAGTTTTTGGCCTTCGAATTTCTGAAAGGTTACCTCAATCATGTCTCTCGACAACAAATTGAGAGACTGAATCTATCCAAATTCCAATGAGAAGATCATCGGCTTTCGAATTCATATCAGATAACTGTAAGGGCGAGGAAGCCTTAGAGAGACGGGTATAGGTCCCAAGGACCTCGCTTACAAGTTCTTGTGCACTATGCACACGGGGCCGCGAAACATGGACTTGTGTGACCAGGTTAAATCGAATTTTGCTTCTCGATGTCGGAAGGTCCAAGACCCTGACGAAGTGGCTGTGGAATTTCCACTGCTAGCTTCCCTTGATCACTGCGGTGGTTTTGTGCTTCCGTGAGTCGTGACATCTACAACACGTCCCTCCGTCCACGACTCAGAGCCAAGAATCAATTTATCGCTCGAGTGCGCTAGATCCCCGCCTGTGCATCAAGGCACAATATTCTTGCTGTCATGGCCTGCGGCTTGGCTGTCAGTGGCAAATCCTGGGCATAGTAGCGCTAGTGAATGTCGTCATTCTCTCTTGATTGACCCTATCGTTCTACAGCACACCGAACCCCTATCCCACTTCTGCGATGCTCTTTCGATGGCCTAAAGCTTCCCAAGTATCTTTCGAATGGCTAGCTCTCGTTCTCAATGCGTCGGGATTATGTCTCCCATTGTTGTGACCGTCGATCAAGTCCAGATGGTGGTGGAGTCCCTCTCCGGATCTCATTTGGCACGCTCCGGCCGCCCGCAGCTTCTAGCCTCACCAGCCCACTGGCTAGCTCGGACCACCGCAGGCGTCACCTCTCAAGTATCGGTTTTCAACCCGGAAGGCGGGTCTGTTCACCATTTTTGTGGCTTGTGGGGTAAACGTTCTTACTGTCAACACCCTTCGTTCAAGCATCCATACGGTGCCTGGACTTTATCACCCCAACCGGGCGCTTATTTCTATCGATTGCCAAGCCTCTCGCTCCACTCACGCGAGTCAGCTGACTTATGCCTTGAGCGATCCACGAGGATTGCTCGATCGGCATTCATTTCGGGAGTGTGCACCTCTTGCAGCTTGGCTTTCTGCAACTCCCTCCTGTCCTTTCCACCTCTGCGACTGCCTTTTCGCCTCCCGGTGTGAGCGGACCAGCCAAATGGCACCTTTGAGATTGACATTCCCATTCGCCATCCAATCAACCTGTCAATCGAGTTTGACTCCACCAATTCAATTGGCCCCATTAGCCGCCCGTCGTGATGATAAAAAGGACATTTCAATCGATCCCATTCGTAGGTCGTGAACAGAAAGCCCATCAATCCCATCCTCACCAAGCCTCACCCCTGTTGCCCCACCTCACCAGCCGGTGGACCATGCATCTCAAAGTCTTCTTGCCCTTGTTCGCTGTACTGGGATGGGTTACTGGCTCATTGGGCCATGAACCTGTCACTTACACTGATTCACCGGGCACTGGTGTTGCCCCCGGTTCATCGGGCCCTGGTGCCACTGGCTCATCGGGCTCCTATACCACTGGCCCATCGGCCCCTGGCACCACTGGTTCACCAGGCACGGGCGGTGGCACCACCCCACCGGGCACTGGTACCACTGGCTCAACGGGCCCTGATATTGCTACCCTCATCTCTCAAACGGCTGAGCTTTCCACCCTCAACTCGATCATCGCGCAATACCCAGGTTTGCTCGCGAGTCTCTCGTCGGCTGCCGGAACGCTCCTGGCACCCTCCAACGCTGCTCTCGACGCCTTCATCACTGGTCAAGGTGGACTGGCAAGTATCACAGAAGATAGCATCCAAGACCTCGTCAACTACCATCTCCTCCCGTTGTCGCGGACCAGTGCCGACCTCAGTGTCGCTGGTGGACGCGTTGCGGAGACGCGCCTTTTGGACACGGACTACGCCAATTTGGAAGGCACCGCCAATGTCGTATTCGCAAGCGCATATGGAAGCACTGGTCAGGAAGTCGCTCCCAGTGGATTGAAGATCTACTCGGGTATTGGTGAGAGCGCAAATGTGACCTCACCTGACCTGGCTTTCGAGGGTGGGCTTGTTCATGTTATCGATCGGTAAGTATTGAATTGTTATCTTCCCGTTATCATCATTCTCATGGCGACTCCCGTTCAGCGTTCTCAACTTCCCCCGAACCTGCACTCAAACGGCCCAGACCGCTTCCCTGTCGACTCTACTTCAGGCGATCCAACAAACGAACCTGACTTCAGTCGTTGATACCACCGCTAAATTCACTTGTTTCGCTCCTACGGACGCGGCGTTCGAAGCGGCCGGCATCAACCTCGCATCGTTAACAAACGACCAGATCGTCGACGCCCTGAAATACCACAGTATCGTCGGCGACGTTGGGTACTCCACTGCCTTTGAAGATGGGAAAGAATACCAGACCCTCCTTGGAGTTCCTGTCACCGTCCACAAGCGGGAAGGTCAGCTGTTCATCAATGATGTCGCTGTTCAGACCGGTAACGTCATCATGAGCAACGGCGTCGCTCATGTGCTCTCTGGGGTATGTTATCTTTTTTCATCGATATGTCAGAACTATTCTAACGGCGTCTGAAAATATCTAGGTTCTTTCGCCACCCGCCAATGCTTCAGGCGGTACGACTGGAGGCACCTCCGCTGGTTCGACTGCTGGCTCTTCTGCTACTCCTTTGCGAGACAGCTTTGGAATCAGTGTTGGTCTATTCTTGGCCGTTATTTCATCTGTCTACTTCGCCTAAAATCGGAGTGTAGTTGTGCTATTTCAAGGCGTCCCGGCCCCTCGTTTCTTTTCCTTCGCTTTTTTTCACTCATCTTGACATTGACGATTGGACCGCCTACGTATGCACTGCCATCCTGTGTATGTATAAATACCTTGTACAGCTCTGTACATTCTAGCACTTTTGAGACAATTACTGTATTTTTCCTCCTGTTTTAACACTGTTTCGAAATGCCCCATCAAATCACCACGCCTATTTTCGGAGCACAGCCTCGCCGAGGAAAGCGTCCAGCGGGTGTCTACATCCACTTGGGCTTTGCTTAACACCGTCATCCTCATCTTCGAGCTGGTCTCGTAATTTCAGTCGCTGGGCGCTGAACTACATAACAATCCTAGTGTTGATCACTTGGCAGAACGACTATGAATCGGCTGGTCCTTAATCTCGCTCTTCTCTTCGCTTTTCTCGTCAATGTCGGGGTTTTGGCTGTGCCAACGAACGACCGGAGGATGGTTAGGAGGTGAGCACTGTCTTCTATCGCTCTACGATCGTCGCTGAGACCCTATGGCCTGGACCTCAGACACTCAAGAGCACTATTGGCTGAACGACAGTAAGAATCAAAGCCGTCCGCATCGCACTTCTGACAGTAACATGGCTTGCCTTCCAGAGAACAGGAACTCGTTTGCAACGGCCACGCTGAGCTCTGTGACAGGAAGTATGGCAATGTCACCTTCCTCGGCGCTCACGACTCCTTCGCCTTCAGCACAAATCCATTCGCACGTGAGTTCTCTCGATCGGATGTTCATCCATAGTCTGCTCATTATCTGTCGTACGACCTAGTCTCTCGCACTCAAGAAGTCAACCTCACAGAGCAATTGAACCTCGGAGCCCGTCTGTTGCAAGCACAATCCCACATGTGAGTTCATTTGGCAACCGGGCTTGAAGTTCAGCGCTCATACGCACACAACTGATAGGAACAACGGGAAGCTGCATTTCTGCCATACATGTAGGGGCACAGCATACGGATTTAGTCTCGATATGTCTAACTCTCCCTCTTTTTAGCGTGTGGGCTCTTCGATGGCGGCTCTGTCGCGGACTATCTCCGAACGGTCAAGACCTGGTTGGACAAGAACCCAAACGAGGTCCTCACGTTCATCTTCACCAACCCCGAGAATATTTCCGTATCGGAGGTTTGGAAGCCAGTTTTCGAGGAAACAGGTGCGTGGCCTCGCTCTAGCATTGATCAGCCCTTGCTTAATCTTCGTAGGAATGGCCGAACTTGCCTACGTTCCTCCTTCACCCGTCATGTCCCGCGAAGACTGGCCAACGCTTCGGGAGTTCATTCAATCTGGCAAACGCGTCATCGTCTTCCTCGACAAGGGCGCCGACAATAGGACGAACCCAGAACGAGAGTATATCCTTCCTCAGTTCAAGATGGTACGTAGCTCCCCCTGCTCACTGCTTTTTCGATCAATGACCGACCGGTGCGATCTGTTCGATCTGATAGGTCTGGGAGGACCCCTATAACCCCACGGATGCCAGCTTCCCTTGCACGGTCGACCGTACCGCTGGTCCTCTGACCCCGACCGACCAATTGTATCTGATCAACCACAACCTGAACTTCGATATCTTGCCGTTCTTCCATCCAGGGTTCAAGATTCCCGACCGCCTCAACACTCCCCGGACGCACGGAATCTACAGCATCTACACCCATGCGATGAATTGTGCGGCGATCATGAACGAGAAGAATCCGAATTTCGTGTTGACGGATTTTACCAACGTCGGGCAGGCTATGGCTGCTGTCAACTTCTTGAACGGGTTCGAGGCATGAAAGGAAATTGATGCTCAGTGGTCTTGGATACCTTAGCTCTAGGCTAATCTCACTCTAGTTCCCTGTAATGTCGCTCATTAACACGATCGTTCTCATTTCTTCTTCTCCTTCAATTACTATGACAGATAGTGGATTTCAAGCGTCCTTGGTGAGTGTCCGTGGCCGTAACCATTTACAGATCCTCGTATTCGTACAACGCTGCATACTGGGCCGTCCAAGATAAGAATTGACAAGGGGTGACCTAACCGTCCTGCGCCAGCTGCTCGAAGCCTTCTGCACATAGACCGCAGCCGATGCACTCCAAGCAAGCTATTGATCGAATTCATGTCAGTGTGATCGTTCCAGCATACCGTAGCATTTATACTTACCGAGACCTCCACAGCAGGCGCAGAGATAGCAAGGGCAGCACAACGGGTTTCTGAACGCTCCTGCGGTGACCATCAGCCTTTCTGTAGCCCTTCCTTCGGAGCTTCTGGCTTACCTTTGCAGCACCACGCGCTGAGCATGATACCCGCGAAAAGCACCAATACCAAGCCAACGAAGATGATAATCAGGTAATCTGATCGATTGAGAGGAGAGGAGGTATGGTGAGAGTTCAGTTCCACGAGATGCTAGGACGACAACGCCGCACTCACATTTCTTGTCCACGATCGGATTATTACCACTGCCGGTGCCAGCGTCCGTAGCTGCGCTCGCGCCTGCTTCTGCAGCACGACGAACAAGATCTCCTCCACCCGTCGTTAAACCTGCGAGCCAAGCGTTGAAGTCGGTGCCCATGCACGAGAACATGGCCAGCGCGATGAGGCTAAAGATGATCCCGACGGCCACTACCGGGAGGAAGTATCGTCGAGAGCGACAAGCTCGCCGGTGGGGGCAGGTATCGTGGTTCATCCTGTGGCCCGATTCGCAGTCATACTCGCTCTGATGGATAGAGATTTCCTTCGACGAGTAAAGAGATGGGGCGGGGTGCATTTTGTACCCCTGTTGGGAGAGCGATGACGGCGGCTTCTCGGACAATGGAGGTTGGGTTTGGGTGGTGACGTTAGGGATCGACATGATGTCGGGGAAAGTAGATGACGGGACCACCTGAAAGCGACAGAAAGAAAATGGAAAAAAAAAACCCCCAAGGACGTCGTGGAGGGTCAGGAAGCTGAGGAGGCTGGTAAAGCCTCATCTATATATACATAGGAGGCTATCGATCTTCGCATGTGGACGGAACATTTGCCTCCGCCCCTCACAGCCAGAAGCACCAGTAGCATGTCAGCCGAGGGGTTGGCTTACTGCGCAACGGCCTGAGATTGCCTTGCGGTGCATCGTTGTAGCCTTGAGAATTGCTTCCAGGCCACAAACGAAAGCTTCTGCTGATCAGCAACGTCAATAACCTCCTTTTGGTCAAGCACACAGCCCGGTTGACGGGCGAAGGAACCGTTGCAGTCGCATAGCCTCGACGGGCTTGTAAGATCGGGTCAGTTCAATGCCGAATTGGTATAAAATTCCAAGAATCACAGACGGGTATACTATGTAGAGATTCATACGACAAACTGCCAAGGACGATTGGAGGGAATGGGCATAGAACTTTCATCCCTGCTACCTTGATCTGGAGCATTTTTCACCAAGTACGATGGCTGGATTGGGTCCCATGTACCCCCAAAAGACCTCGATACTCGGCTGTGCGCGGTAATTCATAACCGTCGCTGCCCACTCTAAGTTCGGATAGGGGTACCTGGCTTGCCAATGCACCCATCGATGCTTGAGCGTGCCGAATCCAGTCTCCCGCCGTTCGGTGAAGTTCGACGGCTTCCCTCTGAATAAGCGATGCATCCTCATCCTGTCCCAATGAATGATGAAGCGCGGATAGGTTGTCCAGTGCCTTTCCGAGGTTCGAGGCACACATTTGGCTGGGGTTGGCTTCGAAGACTCGACGGTGAACATCGACCGACTCTTGGAGGCACCTGAGGCTCTCGCCGTATCGGTTCAAGTTTTTCAGAACGAGATGGCGCTCGTGGAGGGAGTATGCGAGATGGGATTCCAAGTTGAGCATCGATTTGGGCTTGAGAAGCTTTCTCGTCAAATCTATCGACTCATCGATGGCGACTAGCGCATCGTCGTCTCGCCCGAGGCCAACAAGGCATGTGCACAAACAGTCGAGAGCATCCGACAAATTTCCTTCATAAAGTTCGGGTTCGCGGTGGGCGAGTCGACGATAAATCGGCACGGCTTTTTCTGTGGCTTCAAAGGCCTCTTGCCATTTTTCCAGCTGAATAAACTGGATTGAAAGGGTTCCCAAACATGCAGCGAGATTTGGCTCAAATAATTCTGGATTCGCCTTGACCAATCGAACGTACGTTTCGACGGCGTCCAACAAAGGCATGATCGACTCGATGGGGTGCCTACCCATTTGGTTCAGGATGATGGACAATATATGTAACGCAGACGAGACATATTGGTCGAAAGTTTCATGGTCTCGGTCTGCTAGGCTGCGATATATTCGTAGTCCCTCTTGTATGGCAGGCGTTGCCTCGTCTAGCCTACCCATCTCCAGCAAACGGTAAGCAACGCTGACAAGAGACCACCCAACGAACGGCTCGTATAGATTCGGTTGATCTTGAGATAGGCGCCTATATATCTCCAGCGCTTTCTCGGTATGTTGGAGACTCTCCTCATTCCTACCAAACACACCCAGCTGCCTTGAGAGATTATTGAGCGCTCGAGCGAGGTCCGGTTCATATATTTCAGAATAATTCCCGGCTAGCCCCTCGATAATTTTCACTGTTTCCTCCAGAGTTCCCAGTGCCTCCTCGTCGCGCTCTAAGTCCCCGAGACAGAGCCCCTCCATGTTCATGCACCGAGCTAGTTGTAACATGTAACGGCTGCCATACTTGTCTACGAGCCGATGACAAATAGCCCTGGCCGCTTGAACAACAAGCAAAGCTTCTTTTTGACGACCAACCCTCCCACGGAGGTAAGACACGATCTCATACAAAGATTTCGAGAGCAAGGGGTCAAGGTGAAAATGTTATGGATGAAAGGTGGCATACCTTGACCCACGACCGCAAATGACCCAGATTGGCGGTTGACCCCATCGCAGCTGTAAGCTCGATGGCAGCTTTCGCATGGCGGGATAAGACTTCGTGTAACTGCCGGAGCGGGGCTAGTTCTTCGACCCGGCCAGATTGAACCAAATGATCAATGAAAAACCTGCATGAATACGACAGTTGCTCCGAAATGCTACCAGGCGGGATAGGAGGAAGTTTTGGAGGGACGTGGAAGATGCCAATGTCCCATTCCCCTGAGAGATAGCCAAGGGGAGGAACGTGAGCCTTGATCTCGTTTTCGATGGTAGAAAGGGTGAGTTTAGCCATGACACGATTACACTCCTCGATATCAAGGTCGTACGGTTTTGCGCTGGGAATATGCTGGGAAAGGTACTCCCGGACGGAGGCATGCAGGAGTCGAATGGGTTCCTCGGGGGTGTCGGGGGAAAAATTATTCAACAGTGATCGTAACTTGTTCGCGACTTTGACCATCGTGTTCCCGTCGATGGGCTGACCGTAAGAGAAAGGTAGAACGAGGGTATTGATGGATAGTGGTTCCTTGGCCGTCACCACAGATTTGTACGCTCGCACGAAAACTCTGTCCTTCCACATAAGCTTCGAAAGAATTTGCTCGTACAAGGCGAACACCTTCAGCTCCGCATCAAGTAGTTCGGGCGTTCCGGCACTGCTGTCGATTATCTCTCTGAGGGCTTCATCGCAATGCAAGAATGGCTTTATGTATTCGAGGATAACGTCGACCCACAAAAACACGCCTTCAGATCGGTGCACGAAATCCTGGACGAGTTGTGGTGGAAAGATGGTGTTCTCCAAGGGAGGGTATCGAAACTTGTTATAGATATGCTTTTCAATGTCTTGTTGGGTGTCGTTACCCTGGATGAGCGAAAGGGATAACAGATGAATGTGCGAATGGTGCTCGAGCCACGACATGACACTGTCGTCCGGTCGCGATGTGACGATTATACAGAGGTTTGTGGGGAGCAAGGGGACGCCATCGCGCAAAATCTTTAGGAGCTCTGTATCGCACCCTTCATCCAGTGCGTCCACAACGACCACCAAAGGAACAGATTTAGGAAGGAGAGGACAAATGGGAAGTATGATTTCTTGGAACTGTCGAGTCGGAGAGGCATCCAAAAGCGTAGCATCATCTCGAAGTATCCGGGCGATGGTGTCTCCGGTGCCTTTGTTGACCCGGCAAAAACCTCGGATAAGCGAGCCGAAGAGGTGTCGAGACGTCACCTCCTCTCCTCTGAGTCGAGAGAAGAAGAAAGACGTGACCAGCCAACGCTTTCGCTGGGCCTCCTGGAAGACCGAATGGGCTAAGGTTGACTTTCCGCTACCCATGGCATCTGCGATGAGGAGAATCTCAGGGGTGTCACGGATGGTACAATTGGCGATCCATGTTTCTATCTCCCTCCTGTGAGACACTCGGGTCCCAAGGAGGCAGGTGCGACTCGAGTCCCAAGAAGCACCTCGCGCATTCGGGAGCTGTCGTAAACTCTCGGTGCGGTCGTTGTCGGAGGCTAGATAAGTCCTCAATGCCAACGGGCTCCGTACGACTGGAAAGGCGCAGCGTACCAATATCGTCCTTGAACTTCTGTAACAACGACCCAATCGTCTTGTTGGGATCTCCCTGCTGGAGATGCTTCACCACCTCGGACGTCGTCATCAGCGATGCTCGAAGCTTTGGGGGAAAATGAGTGAGCGGGTTCGGATGGGCGAGACACTATAGCCCGTACATTACACAGCTTTATAGCATCGTCAACATCTCGCTGGAGATCTTTGACAAATTGCCCTTTTGTTTTGAAATGTCTCCATAGCCTCTTGGAGAATTTTTCTCCGCGCAGCTCGAATATCTTTGCCTGAATCTCTTGCAGCGATCTGCGAGACAGAGAGAGATTACCGAAGGAGATCAAATAAAGTTTTGCATCGTACCTGTCCAAGCTCAGAAGACTCTCTTTCCAGTCGTCCACCTTGGGGTCGTTGTCTTCGCCAATATGCTTCAGAAGAGCAGCAATATAGATTTGAACGTGTGACGATAGTCTCGTCCAATCTTCTTTGTTGGTGTGAAAGGACTAATAGGATGCGTATTGATCGTCGACGTGATCGCGGAGAAAAGTTGGGGGCAAACGTACATCAGCTGTCTGAGCAACAAATAACGCAGCGTTGGTGATTGTCTTCAACGGGGGGAAGACGTCCGCGGCCGAGTTCACTGCTTGAAGTATTCCAACGGCAATCGACAGAGAGGCCGTTTTCTTACCCATCTTGACGGTGAAGTGAAGTTAGCTGTGCTTTGTTGTCGACGAAGCGCGAAGTCAGATCGGCGGGGGTCGTGGATCATAATATACGGCTCTACCAGACTAATGACAAATGGACAATTCTCGCCAGGGCCATCGCCAGGGCCATTTCGACCCAACACATACCGCAGACGACTTCATCCAGGGTGAACATGTACGGAGGCAATGTTGTGCTCGAAGTCGCAAGGGCTCGTTCGCCGAGGCTTGACCTCGAACCACGAGAGCTATATTCTAGCCAACGGGTTGACCGTGCCAGTCAGGTGATTGGTTTCAATGAGGTGTACCCATAAATTTCTGTAGTATCATCATTCATAGTTTCGAATACAAGGATATTTCAAATGTTAGTACCAAGGGTCTAATTAGCTTGTCACGAGCAAGTGGAGCTGAACGGTGACACACTTTTCAAGCCACTCTCCTTCTACCTCCAAATGATTCTTGTGGGAGCTGGGCCTATATCCGCTGTTCAAGCGGTGAAATGGCCGGGAATTTGGCTTCAGCGGTAGAACTTTCAAACCTGCCGTTGAAACAAATAGGGGACGTCAGTCCTATTGCCGAGGCATTTAGCCGAGGGTACTTAAGTGGTCACAAAAGGCCAAGACCGTTCCTCTCCCAACGACCGGCACGGGCTCAGGCACTGGAACTTGCGATCATGGTTGACAGAACTCCGCCATATTTGTCCTTGCGGCAGGGCGGCCTGTATCACTTGTTGTGTCTATTTGAATCGCCGCCTCACCGCCATCCTAGCAGTGCAGGTATGTACTGAGAGCTGGGTCCGCGGCTGTCTTCGGCTCTGACCGGTAGCCTTTTGGGTTTGATGTATGGAGCTGTGATGCTAGTCCAGGGTAAGAGGGAGGGGCAGACGAGAAGACGGCCACTACAAAAACCATGCTAAATGCCTCGGCACTTGCCGTGCCCAGCATCGGCCACTCGCCACAAGTTCGCAAAAAATACCATAGCTTGTCAACAGGTATTTCTCTAGCTCTAATGTTGACTATCATTCAAGCGATGTGGGGGAGCTCATCGCTATCCATGAAAGAGGCGTTCAACGGACGGTGGAAGGCACTAGTCGCTAAAAAAGCTGGCCATGATGTTGCAAGCGATGGGCAGGCTCCCGGGTCTTCTTCCGGTCAAACTAGGCGGATCAAATCTGGGGTCGAAATTGCCGATTCCCGAAAACGCCGGATCATGATTGGCTCAATCAGACATACGCGTCGTTGTCGGCTCTACCTTTGTTCTACCTGTCCCATACTCATCCGACGAGAGCCAAGAACTAAGCTTGCTAAATTATGTCTAATTCAGCCCAAAAGACATCAACCGATCCTGCAGAAGGAATCCACGTTGCTGAAGCGGATGAAGTTGGAAGGATGGGGGAAGCTGAGGATGTCGGTGGCGACTCAAATCCATATTCTACAACCGACCTCGAGGAGGCCCTTCCGAGTCCTACTAGTAAATATCCATCCCTCTCCTGTGCACGATAAGTGACGCCAAAATTTCTCCCCGCAGCAACCTGCCGCTGTGTCGGAACGCCGTTATGTTTTAGCTTGCTTATGAGCACCCCAAACATTACCTTGGAGGGTATTCGAAGCTCGATTCTGCAATTCCCAGAAACATCCCCCTGTCGAATAGCAGGCTCCCTGGCGCTTGCAATTGCGTTCGAACGGAGATACATGGACACCAAGCGACTCGACGACCTTAACATCTCGATCGACTTACGAGAGCAGACGGCGGCTCTATTGAAGACAAAGATATTCGAAAATGAAGACAGAACTACCTGGCTGCGCTCCAGGACTTTTGCGCAGCTGAGTTTTGTTCTGTTCACTCGCCACGAACATACTAGAAATACCGAAGATCTCGATCGAGCAATTGAAGTGCAGAGGGAAAGTTTACGCCTGGCAAAGGAGCAGGATGCCCTGTCGTGGTGGAGCCTAGGGCATTGCCTCATGACTCGTCTCGGCTGCACAACATGTCGTCGAGGGGATCCCGGTGTGGAAATAGTCGATGAAGCAGTTGAAGCATTCGAACAAGGGATGAACCATGCATCACCGGATGATCCTGCCGCCACTCCGTGCGTTGTTGGTCTGGCACGCGCGTTGCACTCTCGTTTCAAGCTGACGAAACACGTTGAAGACCTGGAAAAGAGCATAGAAACTTTCAAGCAAGCAAAGACCCATGAAAATGATCCAGACATGCCTGTCATTCTCGAAGAGCTCGGTGAAGCGCTCAACTCACGATTTACGGTTTCGGGAGACATCATCGACATCAACGATGCCATTGCGATGCAACACAGGGCGCTACTTTGCACCCCTCCCGAGCTGGATGTATCATGGCGTATCCACAAACTGGCGTCTTACTATCACCATCGGGCGGCGAAATTTGGAGAGCCTGAATACTTGGAAGAGGCGGACAGATTCCAGACGGTGGCGTTGCAATCTGCGCTCGCTTCATCAAAGAAGGACATCATCCCACTGATAATGACGTCGTTTTTGGAAGTACGGGCGGCGTCATTCGCTCATGGGATCTATGATTGGGGGAAGATTGAAGATATCGTTCAGGCGCAGCAACAAATCTTGGATCGCGTTCCCCGCGATCATCACGCACGGTGGTCGTTGCTCGAGGCCCTGGGAAAGAGATACACAGACCTCTTTCGAAAGTCGGGCCAACTCGAGCATATTCAGAAGGCGATAGACGCCCATAGGGAGTCCTGTGAGGCATCCAAGACGTCGAGTAACCTTTCCAGCCTCGCATCGGCCCTCGTCCTTCGCTTCGGAGACACCAAGGATCGCGCTGATATTGAGGAAGCGATAAGCCTCGTCGCACAGGCCATTGAGATGGGTCCAGATAATACGATGCTCACCCGCTTACTCTATCTTCTCGGAGAAGCGTATGCGCAGCGCTATTCGATCTCCAAAGATTCGGAGGACCTTGATCAAGCGATATCCCACTTCCAATCTTCAGCGACTTCGTCCTTTGGACCACAAGGATCACGTTTAGAAGCTGCAATGGCGTGGGCCTATCATGCTTCCAAGAAGCAAGGCCCCGCCGCCGCCCTGGATGCACTGGACGTTGCGATAGACGTTATCACATTGTATGGTGCTAGCCAGGACCAAGGCGTAACTCGTCGTCATCAAAGGCTTTCTACCACCTCTTTTATCGTGTTGGATGCTGCTGCGATGGCTCTCCGCGGCGAAAGAGTCGACAAGGCCCTACAATACCTTGAAAAAGGTCGAGGTGTCGTTTGGAGACAGCTTCACGACTTGCGGATGTCAGTCGACTCCCCAGCCGCAGAGAATCACCCTCTTATCGATCGATTGAGGACGATATCACGGGATTTGGACGATGCTGAGAGGAGAATCAGGGGTACCTTCAATTACGATGAGAAGTTCAAGTGGCTGGAAGAAACTCCAGTAACGCAACGGATGCTGTTCCGAGAGAACGAAGCCGAATACGCCAAGATCGCCAAAGAACGTGAAGACTTGCTTCAAACCATTCGAGAGACAATCCCCGATTTCGGCAGGTTTCTCCTACCCACGTCGATCAACGACTGGATCAAGCTTCTTCCTGAACGTGGAGCGGTGGTGGTTGTAAATGTCGCCCAGTCGCAGTGCGACGCCATCATTCTCTCTGGCCGATTTGGAGAGCCAAAGCACGTTCCACTCGACAAATTCTCGAGGGAAAAGGCGAAAGATCTTCACGAAACTCTCAGAACGCTACTGGTGGATACTGGTATGCTGCAGCGTAGCGAAGTCATCCCCGACACCCGGGCCATTCGTCCTGCCAAAATCAAATCGTCATCACCGACCCTTTCAAACATTTTACAAGAGCTGTGGGTAGCCGTTGTCAAACCGGTGGTGGATGTTCTTGGTCCACACGTAAGCTCTCAAATGACTTTTAGTCATTTCGACGTATTCACCTCTCTCTAGCAGTCGCAAATTGCCGATCATCGAATCTGGTGGTGTCCCACTGGGCCCTTGGCTTCTCTCCCTCTTCACGCTGCGGGGATTTACCGGGGTTCCAGCCGAGACAACTTATCACGTTATGCTGTCTCATCGTATACTCCGACGGTTGCCTCTCTCTTTGAAAGATTGGCGGAAAAGAGAGAACTATCATCTGAAGCCAACTCGGGAATATGCATGGTCAGCGTGTCCACCGCCCCCGGTCTTCCTCATATCCCTGGTATACAACTTGAAGTCGACACAATCGATGCACAGCTCAAGGGGACTTCGATCAACTCATTGCAATTGCGGGAGGAGGGAGCAACTGTGCAAGCTACGACATCGGCGATGGAGAACCACAGCTGCATTCATCTTGCATGCCACGGTGCACAAGACACCACGGAGCCCTTGAAAAGCCGATTCTACCTTCACGGTGGACGGCTAGATCTTTCGACCATCCTCAACTCAAATTTGAAAAACGCCGATTTAGCCTTCCTATCGGCTTGTGAGACGAGCGTTGGCGACGCTAGGCTCAGCGAAGAAGTGGTTCACTTGGCTGCTGGGATGCTCGCAGCCGGTTATCGTGGTGTCGTTGGGACGATGTGGTCAATTCAAGATACCCATGCACCGCGAGTGGCCGAAGAATATTATAAAGAGCTCATCAGGCGAAGCGGTCAGATCAATGGAGTTTCGGCAGTGCTGGATGGGCGGCAGGCTGCGCTTGCGCTTCAGCATGCTGTACATCAGCTGCAGGAGACATTAGATGATTCGGATTTGGCATTGCTGTCTTGGGTTCCATACGTTCACTTTGGACTGTAACGCGTAGCTAGAAATGCAATGAGATACGTTCAAATGGATTAGTGATTCCCTGGTGCCCCGAAAGCCCAGAGTCCCTTCAAATTCTAAGGAGCGCTCGAAGCGCTCAAATTAAGTTTGTGTTCGGCAATCGGAGTCTGGATTGCGCCATGCGGTGCCACAGAGCCTTGCCCATGGCTGGATTCTGCCAACTACATCAAATAAAGCACAGTTCTTTCATACCAGCCACCGTGCAGCCGCATGTTCTTCACTTGCGCCGCGACTGGGGTACTGTGAAATGAACCCTCATTTCGTGCACTCGATTTGTCTGCTATTCATCTTCACAGCTCTTCACTAGGAGTTACGAAAAAATTTGTTGCTCCGAGTCCAGCTCTCTCATGACGCCCGAAAGTCTCCTCCGAGTCAACTTGCATGCTCTTGACGGTGACGATCGATCGTTGGAGTACGAATTTATTTCTTGTGGGCTGTATCTGGAGATGGTGTACATCGCCCCAGCTCTGGTTCTATCCTACCCTTTGTGGCTAAATGGAAACATTCATTGCTGTCCCTCCGAATGCCCGAGTGTAGCCTCTCATGCTAGTTGTTTCTTATTGTTCTAAGCTGTCTCTGTGTTCTTCGTGACCTCCTTCGAGAATGGCATGATCTGACTACGCTTAAAGCCTTCGACTATTGCCTGCAGGCTTGAATACTCAGAAAGGCATCGAAACCTCGCGTCCTGTGGATAGTAGGATTTGCTCCGCTCTCACACCGCCCTGATGACATTGCCACACTTTTGAATGACCTCCTCCAGCAATAACACTACAGCTTCATAGCATGAAGGATAAGATGAAATACCATTTTAATTTGAACCAATGAAATGCGCTGAACAGCTAATGGCTTCGAAACACCTGTTCGTCGTAGAGCGTCAATCAACCTTTGTGAAGAGGAAGTCATAGCTTTCTCGAGCAACCTATTGGCCAAGCGCCAAACTTCGAGAACGTATAAATATCGCAACATCGTCGCCTATTTCACTTCCCTTCAAGCGGCCCAACGCATAACTAAAGCTTTCTTCCAGGCTTTACCTAACATCCTTCTGACTAGTCTCCTTCGCCGTCAAACATGGGTTCCGACTCCGAGTACAGCCAACCGGTCGACAAAGACGTGGCGCTGGAGTGCGCCAAGGCATGCGCTATATTTGACCTCACGGAGAAATATACCCAAGAGGGTGAATTTCTTGCAGGGATGTCGAGAGAGGATGCGTGCGTCATCTTCCCCTTCTAATCTAGTAATCGTTGTGCTGATGCTAATGGCACATCAAGGGAGGCGATTGTGACCACAATGGTGGCAGATATTGACATCCAGAAAGCGATGCAGAATGGATGTGCCGATGCCTCTGATCCCTCTTTCCAAGGTAACTCGGGCAGCCCATTCAGCACATTCTCTGCGGAACCCACTCCGCCTAGGAAGGGTCGCATAGTTATCAGCCGAGAGAAATTTTTGGGATGGTTGAAGGCGGGCGCTCTGGGCGCAGAAACGGCTCAGGAACATGGAACTCTGACCGAAATTACCGAAGAAGAGGAGTACGTCGCCGTCTTTCTTGCCTCCTATTTGTCCGACTTGACTTTTGACCCGGCAATCTCTCTAGGGCGGCAATCCTGGCGCAAATGAAAAATCATGGAGATGATGAATCTCCGATTCCGTCTCTGCAAGAATGGACGAGTCCAGATCCAATGCTCCCTTTTATACCAGCCGAGCTTCGGACCTCCCAGTCTGCGCAGCTCATCATCAATGAGCCTTCACGAGACGTGAAAGGAAAGAGGCGAGCTTCCCCTGAGCCTGAGGAGCCCGACTATATTGTGACTTGCACGAAAAGGCAGAGACACTGGGCCGCCCAACCAGGAGAGGGGTCCTCGAAAGACGGTGAACCGCTGACGGAACTCCTAGCAAAGAATGCCCCACCAAAGCTGACAGAGGGCGATGGGCTGCTCTGGGATATAGCTCGCATAGACCCGTAAGTTTCATTCCTTTATGTGTATAAAGATAGCAGTTTTGAATCCGCCTTACAAGTGAGAAGCCGCAAGAACAGGATAAAACGGTCTGCGAGCAAGAGAGGCGTGCCGAGGTCATTGGGGGGTTCGGTGGAGGTGTCTCATGAGAGCACATTCGCAACATCGACCCCGACCGCGGATAGTCTGTCTGGCGATGGCATAGAAGGGGGAGTGAGAAGACGAAGTAGCGAGAGTTCTTCAGTTAGTCAGGTTAAGAGCGCGAATAGATGAGTGTTGTGTTAAAAATGGAGAGATGAGCGTGCGGCGGCGACGACGAGAGCTATGGAGGACGACTAGACAAGGTTGACAATTGACTGGAGCCTTATTGTAAGTAAATACAGTGAACGCTATATATACTAAAAGTCCTGTGGAGTAGATAGGAGTGAATATAAGACAGATGATGAAATAATGGAGTGATGAGAGCATCGACCAGTATGAAACACAACTAGTAATACTCAACATGTTGTGACTGTCATTCTATACTTGCGACCAATAATTGATTCAGAGTACAATATCAGAGGCATATCGAGGTTGTTCGGTAAGTGTTGATGTTCAATACAGAGTGTTCAAGAACAGAGTGGCGCATCTGTATACTCTTCCGACATATTTCAGGTTCCCTACGCTGAGGGAACGAAGTGTCATTGCTTTCAGCTACCTTGCCTGCTGCATCCAACGTGCCCTTCCCTCGGCGCCATCCGTCCCCTGCCGGTCGAATCATATGATTTTGGATGCGTAGATGGCACGGTGCCATGATGCTGGAATCTTTTCTTGAGGAGATAGAGACCTCAGGGCTGCCGAAACAGCTGGCCAGCAAGCTCAAGTCTGATAAAATCACTGGAATGGGTCGGGGCACAATTCTTCCCTCAGTGTCGGAACATTGCAGGATGCGGAGTTGAAAATGGCAGCCGACGCAGAAAAAGGTTTACACGGGTCGTCAGATGCCCCTCCCTCTTGCTCTTCCTTTCAATGGAAATGATTAATGATTGGAGAAGACGACCCCCGCCACACTAAAACTCAAGTGAGTACATTCCGCTTGCTCGACCGCATTTACTATGCCGATACAATACGCTCATTTGTTAACATATTCACCTTTTGACTGGTCATTCTAAAGCAAAACCGCCGGGACCGTATCTACTGACATTCTCGCATTACGAAGCATAGGTTCACTTCTCCTTCTCTCTGAGTATCAAAAATTCTATTCCTTGGGGATTTAGATTAGTATTGATGCCTTATGTCACTTACTACCTATCACTCATATCTACTCGGATACATACAAGCGGGAGCGTACATAGCAAAGAGAAAAAGATAAAGAAAGGCAACGTAGCTGGCAGGTAACTGAGAGATGGAGAAGTATTACACCTCAAATCCGGCTCAGGTGTGCGTGACCTGCCTCGAATATACCACGATGGATTTGGGTCGCGACCGAGCTATGTAGGGATGATAGCGGAACTGGTCATCTCTGATCTCTAGTTTCAAGTGACCTGAATGGGCATAGAGAGATAAACGTGCCTGGACATGCCCATTGTCAACTCTGACAAGCTATGGAATAAGGGCACCCATGGTACGGGATAGCGCGGCGCGGTAAGATATACGATACACACGGCACACGGCACATTGAAGTCAAAGTCGTGAATCGCATCCTTTTCTTGCTAAAAGGTGATATAATACTACTAAATTGGACTTACCTCAGATTGCGAACTAGAAAAGTGTAATGAGGATGCCTCTGACCTGGGTATACGGGAACCGTACTCTGAGTCTCTGGCGGCAGTTCGTCCAATCAGTGACGCTGCCACTGACAGTCCCAGTGAAACCACTAAAATGCACCGTCAAGCCACTGGGGTAGTGGATTGTCGGGTCAGGTCCATGAGCCTGGGCCATATGCTGTGGGGATTCCACCGACTCTGAACGGAGAATCGGTTCACTCGCCTATTCTCTTTCGGCTCGCTTAGCTGACCCCATCCCCGTTTGGGAGCCTTACTTTCCTTTCACAGACTGTTTTTCTCTCATGGACTGTTCTCGAACTTGGTTTGTAGGTATTGCTTCCTACTTGGCGTCGTCCGATTGGACTGCCAAATTATTGGGCGTCCGAGCGTCCATACGCTCAACCAATTTTCCATATACTCAGAGAGCGTTGACACATTGCTGTAGCTTCCCTTCCGTTGTAGATTTTTGAGCCTCACACCTCGAACCTTACCTTTTTCTTAGTACTATCACCTACACCAAGCAGTATGCATTAAGCAGAAATCATGCTCAGCCAGGTTGCTCACTTTTGCTGCGAACTCTGCTTAAGTACCGTAGTTACAGCGGTGTTAGGCGCAGGGCACATGACCACCTGTTCCAGCGTCGAGCTCAGCTCGTCTGAATCTCGCCTCATTCTTACTGCCGAAAAGAAAAGACAGGTTTCATAGAGCGATACGTAATGTAATGAGGGGTGTACGGAAAGACGGAAAACAGACGGATGGATTATCAGATGTTCCGACCAGCAACTGTCGGTTCGCGCAAAACCACCCGACGATTGATACCCGGGAGAGTTGGAGCAAATAGCTGACTAGCACTAGCTTTGAATGCAGCGAGAAGCCCGGTACCAGGGTCAAAAACACCTTCGGGGCAATGCATCTTGACCCGGAAGCAAAGAGCGCGATGGTGTTGAGCAAAGGTCTAAACGGCAAAGCTGGGGAGGGGGACGTACGAGGGATAGGAAGGAGGACTAGGCCAACTGACGTCGAAATACAACAGAGCCCTGGGAGAGGCGAATAAACAGGCCTGTACACAGCCCGTAGGTGAAATGTCGAGAACCAGTCCTTAATTGACGGGAGCGGCAGCTTAAGTGTGTGAGTATGACGGAGTCCGGATGGATATTGATCGTGCACCATACGGAACGCGAACCTTTCGAAACCTGGGCGAGAAGTGGTTTGGTACTGATAGGTAGTAGGGGCGTTAGAGAACAGATGACCGAGATTGATGGACTGACAGTTCGAATATCCGTCATCAGGGAAGTTTGAGCCCCGAGCTAGGGAGCCGTGAGCGTAAGGGGGGTCCAGGGCTTGGAAGCATCGTTATAAGTAGCATCAGTCGAAAACGCTGACGCCGAGCGCAAGGTCATGTTCGGCAGACACAGTAAAGGAATGGCAGGATGGAAGCCAGCTGCCGTCGAAGCGCAGCTGACCCTGAGACTCGAGAGCGCGAGATAAACAGCTTTGTAAAATGTTGAAAAAGATCTCTAGTTGACGAGCTCAACAGCGTAAATGTAAGAGTATGACAGAATCTAACCCATCATAACATCAAAGTTCATAATAGATTCTTGCTCAGCAAAACGCTGGAATACAAGTACGCACGTTATTGGGAAAGTATCATCGTCGTGGACCGTGCCATCCAAGATGGCGAATTGTGAGAACCGAGTGGGCCCGGGGAGGGACCAGAAGCACGAATCAATCATGCGAGCGGGTCTCGTTGGGAGAGGGGCTTTCATCCATCAATTCTTCTGGATGAGTGGTATAGGGGTCGAGTCGGCAAGAGAGAGAGTCCCAGCGCCTGACACTACATGTTATCCAACACAACGTGGTCGTCCTCATTGTTCTTGTAGTGAACGGTAAACACCGATTTAGAGTTGGTGTCTTTCAGAATGTTGGATGGGACACCCACATGCACAAGACTCCGTATCATATTTCTATACGATTGATCTACATTGAAGGGTGATTTGCCTGTTTCGGTCGCGGTATGGCGAGTTTCTGCTCCTTCAAGTTATTTCGCCTCATTGTTTTAGTGAGACGCACGTGCCCAGCTCCCTGTGTCGTGTCAAGTGTGCAGTCTGGACGACATAAGGCTGCCTCGTTGTCTGGGCATATGAAACACCGTTTGCAACCCTATAATGGGCACTGTAACGTGGCCATCCTTCCTACACCTTTGCTCTCGCCGTCTCCGCCATGCCCCGAGGATTCAGTCTCGACCTTCTCAGAGCTGATGATGATGATGATGATGATGTGTACCTGCCAAAAGGCGTAGGGAAACAAAACGATATCGTGATTCTGTATGCCTTTGTCCTCCCGATGAATGCCAGAGGAAGAAATGCTGATACGAGATACAGGATTATGGGCCCGCCAGGCGCCGGGAAAAGTACTGTGAGGACTAGTCACTACATGCGTGCGACTCTATGTAGCATCAGCGCACTGACTCAGTTAGTTCATAAACAATGTCCTTGGGAAATCAGTGGCAGAAGTTAGCGACGGGTTCCAATCCTGTACCAGGCGGCTAGCGCACTACTTCACTCATGTGCCTAACAACTCGTCGTTGGCGAAGGCCTTTCAAATTGGCGGCCAAAATATCGTACTGGTGGATACACCGGCCTTTAACGGGGCTGAGGTAGAAGACTCAGAGGTTCTTCGCCGCATAGCTGTCTGGCTTGCATCTTCGTGAGTCTTCGGCTTTCAAGGATTAAGAGCGGACTTATATTCCGTGTCCAGATACAAGTCCGGCATGAAGGTCGGGGGTGTCATTTACCTGTATCCGGTTTACCCCAACCGGGCGATACGCCAAGACCGTTTATACGCCAAGGTGCTCCGAGAGATATGTGGGGATCAGGCCCTTTCAAAGGTCTTCCTCGCGACCACTCGATGGGATATATGTCCACCAGAAAGCGGCGAAAAACGACAGAGGGAAGTTTCGGACGCGTTTTGGAGCGATATGCACTCTGGATCGGCACCTCACACAGGGGCGGAAGTGACGGCTCTATGGAACTCGAAGGAGTCCGCCTGGGATCTTATCAGGCTTGTCTTGAAGCAGCGTGCAGACTCCGGTATTGACGGCGTCGTACTGAAAATTCAAAAGCAACTCGTTGATAAAAAGAAAAAAATCAAAAACACTGCCGCTGCTCGAGAACTTCGTCGAAGACTGGAGGAGCATCTCAGGCTCTCAAGCTCGGCCTCAACTCCAGCACGCAAGAACAAACTCGGATCACAGTCAGCTGAAATAGGGCGATTGCGGTTGCCACTTGGCACTCGTATCCTGAGATTCTCCGGTATTGTGAGTATTTGGAACAACAATTTTGACACCTTGCTCACTCACTGGCGTCCTTTACAGTCATGAGATTCAGGAAGAGTGTTGTATCCCGGCAAGCCACATCGAGATCTGCATCGCTCTCAAGTAGTATTCCGTGATCAATGTATTGTAGACTCTAATGCGTATCTACGGTCTCTCAGGCTGTCCTTGAGAAGGCAAAGGTGCATCGAAGCTGTGACACTGAACGTGAGCTGGTTGAGAGCTGCGCACATACATATAAAAGAATGGGAATGGATGGCGCCGAATGAATTGCTTTGATAGACGAACACCAAACGTAGCAATGGAGTGATATCGATATCAGAGAAACGCTTGGGCAGCGAGGCAGAGTGGTGTTGTCGAATGGAAAGATACGTACACGAAAACGCAGGTAGCAGACAAACTGATGACCAGAAGCGGCCCAAGGGCCTAAGACTCTGGTGTTGATCACGGAGCTGATTCTGACATCAAAATCAACTCAGTATCGGGTTCTCGGTGCTGACTCCGCTGATTCTGTCCCGCGATTGTGGCACGGCGCTTGGAGTGTCAAGCAAGCGGGTGCGCAGAATCAAAATCCGATTCTGGAGGCAAAAGCGACTCCAAAGCTCCAAGTTTGCTGTGCGGGTTGATTGTCGCTTTTCCATGATTCTGATTCTGNCAGAATCAACACTAGAAGCAACTCCAAAATCGACTCAGCATGGCAGGTCTGAGCCCCAATATTTAAGGATTGTGACAGACTAACTGATGAGCTACGCCAGAGAGCGAGAAAGGGTATCGAGTTCAAATCACCTAGATATAGGTAATGGGGTCGTCGAATGGCATTGCATTAGTAGGAGAGCGATCTACATAACTGCGCGAGAAACGACGTAGAAGAGTTGAACGAACGAGGGGATAGATGTTTAGACGGAAAGACGGACAAGAGACGGGTGGATTATCAGATGTTCCGACCAACAACTGTCGGTTCGCCCAAGAACCACCCGACGATTGATACCCGGGGGAGTTGGAGCGAATAGCAGACTAACACTGTAACACTAGCTTCGACTGGGAACGAGAAGCCCGGTACCAGGGTTTTTAAAACACCTGCAGGGCATCTGTACCTCGGCCCGGAAGCAAGGAGTACGCTGGCGTTGAGCAAGGGTCTATATACACGGCAAAGAGTTGGAGGGGAAGACGAGGCAGAGCAAGTAGTGCGAGGAGCAGACGGTGAGGTGAGACGGTGCACCCTGGACCGACCAACTGACATCGAAGCACAACAAATAATTAAACAGGCTTGGAAGTCAAAGGTCGAGAACAAATCTTTGTTTGACGGGCGCGACAGCGTAAATGCGTGAGGATGACGGAATTCGGATAGATATTGATCGTGCGCCATACGGAACACGAATATTTCGAAACCTGGGCGGGAAGTGGTTTGATACTGAGGGGTACTTAGTAGCCGTTAGAAACAGATGAACGACGAGATGGATGGACCGTTCGAATATCGTCATCGGAGATAGTCTGACTCGCCTAGCGGGAAAAGGGTACGGCGCGGAAGCACCGTCATAAGCAGCACGGGTCGGAGCACGTTAACATCGACGTCGAGTGTGGAATTACATTCGGCAGCATGGTAAAGCCGACGAAGAAGAAGACGGGTAAGGCAGACAGGTGAACGGAGTGGCAGGGTGGAGGTCAACTGTTGTCGAAGCGCAGTAGCAGATCCTGAGACTGAGAGCGGGAGATAAAAAATGTCGAAAACAGATCTCTCGTTGACGAGCTCAACAGCGTGAATGTATGAGGATGATGGAATCTGGATCATGATATCATTCATGATACTGATACACACATACTTGCTCACCAACAACGGGAGTAGACCAACTGCCCGAGTAAGCACATCATCGGGAAAGTATGGCCGTCGTCGTGGACTGTGCCATTCAAGATGGCAGATCATGAGAACCGAGTGAAGGAGGGATAGAGAAGCACGAATCAATCATGCGAGCGGGTCTCGTTGGGAGAGGGGCTTTGACGAAGCGTCATCCATCAATTCTTCCGGATGAATGGTATAGGGGGCAAGTCGTCGGGAGAGAGAGCCCCAGCGTCTACTCGACCTTGTCTAATACAACTTGCTCGCTCGTGTGGTGAACAACAACAAGTCATGAGAACAGATACGCAGGCAGGAAGAAAAGGGCCTCCGGAAACGGGTTGGATGACGCCTTGGCAACGGTTGACACGAGCGGAGTGTGAAAATGATCGCAGATTCGCACGGGTGGTGGTCGTCGAGTACGCCCCTTCCTGCCTTTTCCTCAACACCCACCTTCTTTTCGCTCTCGTTTCCCGGGCTCCGTTCTCCTGTCCTTTCTTCCGCCCTCGCTCGTTTCTCAAGCGCGACGGAGAAGAGCAGACGCCAGCGACACGAACACACACTACGCCGACACCTTTTTCCTCCGCTAAACGTTGCGGACACGCTCTTTTTTCGAACAACACTCGCTTTTTCCATCGACTACGTTAAACTTGAAGCTATAAAATGGGCCGCGGCAACTTCCACGTTCACCACAACAAGCGGGCTCACGAAGCTGTGGGTAGACGGCACAACGTCGCTGCCCCGCTCGAAGCCCGTGCCAGCAATGGTGAGCCTGTCCTGCTCCTGTCGCCTCTCTCCTGCTGACCTCGCACAGGCTGCGTCACCGGCGGACTTTACACCTCCCCGAAACTCGGCGACTCGGTCAACTCGATGGAGCCGCTGAAAATCACCTGGGACTCGTCCTGCATCGACTCTGACCTCGTCGACATCTGGCTCTACATCCCCGGCCGCGCCGTCCACCGCTACGCCGGAATCAGCAACAAGCGTCATGAATACACGGCCAAGATCATGCCTCGCTGGTGGAACGCCGACGCCTCTGTCAACCTCCAGCTCCGCATCCTCCCCGCCGAGGCTGCCCCCTTTACTTCCGACCTGCCCCCCGGCCCCATCTTCACCGCTACCTACGCCAAGCCCGGCGATGGTTCGGTGCCCGTGGAGGCTGATACCACCCAGGTCGACCTGGGCACGACCCTGGTGAACGACAACGCCAAGGGCTCGTCATCTGGCAAGATTGCCGCCGGCGTCCTCATCCCCCTCATCTTCATCGCGCTGTGCGTTGGCGCCTACCTCAAGTGGAAACGCTCCCGCGGCCTCGAGCAGCGCAAGAAGTGGACTGAAAACGTCGACAAGCGCATGTCCACCATCAGCACCGACTGGAAGAGCATCAGTGCCAAGGGTGCCCAGGCCGCAATCAGGAACTCGATGGCGGTCGGAGGCAATAGGGCGAGCAGCTTCTCGTTTGGAGGCATCAGGCCCAGTGGGGAGTACAACGAAAAGGACGACGATCCGGAGAATATGTCCCAGCGAAGACCCGGTATTGGTCTCCGGAACCCCAGCGCGCTGGCTTCGTCCGAGGCCCTCGCCAACCGCGTCTCCCGTGTTTCCTTTGCCAACGACCCTCGCCCGTCCTCAGAGTCGAGGAGGACCAAGGCGTTCAGGGACTCGTATGTCCCGCCTGTCCCTGCCCTCCCGACCAACAAGGACNATGATGCCTCGAGCAATGAGGGTTCGGGCACCATGAGTCCTACCCAGACCCAGGGTGCCATGTCGTTGACCCCCGAGGATATCAGGTCGAGGATTGCAGCTGGTCGTGCAAGGAGCGCGAGCAATGCCGTTGCCCCCGAGAGGGATGTGACGGACGGTGGCATGGATGGTTACGATGATAATCTTATGCCCGCTCTTGCTCGTAAGTATCTCTACAATATCCTTGACGGTCTCGATTAACTGACGCGGGTTTTTCTTTCAGTCATGCGCACAGGCCACACCGGCCCCAATAACTCCACCTCTGGCGACTCCCTCCTCTTCTCCGCACCCACCGCTCCCCCCGCTACCTACAACGGCGCCACCTCCCCCGCCCCCTCATACCACACCACTGCCGGCTCTGGCGGCCAANGCCCAATACGCCCAATACACTTCCCCCGCCCCCNGTCAATACGTCTCCCCTACAAATACTGGCGCTGGTGGGATGTCGAGCCCTGTGATGGGCACGATTCCCATGGCGGGTATGGCTATGCCCGCGAGCGTGATGAGCCCTGATGACATGCTCCGGGCGTATGCGGAGCGGAAGAAGTCGATGTCGTCCGCGCCCGCCAGCCCTGTTATCAGCTCGTCGATTGCCTATCCCATGCCTGTAGCCAACTCTTCGAGCACCGCTGCTGCGGGTGGGAGGACGTTGTTTAATGGGAATGTTGTGTCTCCTCAGACGACTGGTGAGGCGGCAGCGGGTGTGCAGGGGAGTAAGAGGCAGCCTAGTCTTGGGTTTGCGCCGGGAGAGTATGATCCTAATTTCAAGTGGGATATGAAGGATGCGTATATTGTTGGGGAGGATGAGGAGGATGCTGCGTATGGAGGTGTTGGTGGTGCGGGGCAGAATGCGGTCCAGCAGCCGCAGGGTGGTGGAGACCAGAACTTTGCGGGACGGGGTGCGTGGAGGGGTTGAGTGAAGAGATAACGAGAGGAATGGGAGGAGTGTATGATTAGTTTTTTTTTTGTGACGTGGTGACATTTTTTCTGTGTTTGCTTACTCTTTTTCCTTTGGCGGAGGGTTGATCGACCCTTTTGCCTTTCCTGCCTCCTATGGGCCTGGCTTGATGCTCGTTTGCGTTCACCGGTTCTTCATTACTTACCTCTTTCTGATATTTTTTACCCCTCCGGCTGCGAACCCTTTTTTGTCTTGACTTCCCCTTTCGCCGACGCGCTCGTTTGCGGTCTTGCGGACAGCGTGCAGGCGGTTGTATATATCCTATACCTCTATCGATTCATCCATCGGTTGCCTTTGACTCGACGATCTGATGATCTTATACATCCATCCTTGCTTGATTGACTGTGTCGACCCCCTACCCCCTTGTCTGTGTGTTTCTATTATTATTATCTATTCTTTTTTTATACATCCTGACTCTTATCGTAGTGCCGATAGGGCTGTTGCCTGCCTACCTACCTACTACTGCATCGTATGTGGTTTCCCTGACGTACGTACGTACTTGATTGTTTTTGACCTTGGAGGTGACTTGGTTCTTTTTATATACCTGGTTGTGTGCGTGCGTGTGTACCGACCGACCGACCGATGGATGGATATAACCGTGGTGCATAGTTATGTAGTCGCATAGTTACTTCTACTTGCCCTCATGCATTGACACGGCCAAGACCAAGTTGCTTCGAATTTCAGGAACGATCGGGTTGTGTACGCTTGGGATTGATTCTTCCTTTTTTTTGCTTCCGGTCTTCTTTTGTCTGCCCCTCGTTCTCATGTTCTCCGGATTTTTTCCTTTTTGACGACGTGTTATTTTCCGCCTCTCTCGAGTTTGTTTCACGACCAACTGCATACCCTCTCTCTGTCCCTCCCTTTGAGCATCAGTGAAAACTCGGGCTGCAGATATGGCATGTCAGCTCAAGATCTGGTCGCTCTCAAGATCTTGACGTTTACCCATACCAGAGCGAGCGACCAGATCAGGTCGCTGGGCCGCGTCTGGAGATGGCACTGGCGGACCTGGTACATGTCTATCTGGGGGGTGACGGATCTGGAAGCTTTACCAGATCAGGACAATTG